>BROG01000800.1:260000-304034 GCA_030159075.1 Atrina japonica
TCCCGTTCCACGACTTTTCATATATCATTCACAATTCGTATTATCTTAAACTTTTAGTAAAATTATATAGTACAATCCAAATTCTGAACATTCCCATATAACTAGAGGACTTATGTCCTGGACATTCTATTGATTTATACTTTGGTATCTGAGATTTTTTACATTCCAAACAAATTAAAACTGATTGTTGTCTCTGCTCTAGCTTCCTGTGTTGCTATAAATCTGTATTATCTTAACCCTTTCAATCCTAAAGGCCACAATAGACTGGTCATAAACCATAGAAAGACCATACCATTTAGATAATCAGGGGTGAATGGGTTAAGTTTTAGTAAATGAATTAGAAAAAAAAGCACGGTCCAGATTTTGAACTTTCACCTTTAATACCTTCAGAGTGTGAGCCCGGAAGGTACGGTAGGAATTGTTCACAAACTTGTGACAGCGCATGTGAAAAAGGAAGATGTCATCATAAAACTGGAGAATGTGCTACCAATTGCTTCCTGGGCTGGAAAGGGAAATACTGTGACCAAGGTCAGATAATCCGTTTTTTTCTGCATACTTCTATATATAATCTACATGTATCTCGAAATTCACGGGACTGCCTTCACTACATCGAGATATCCGGAATTCGAGATAAACGATATCTGAAGCTATCCTTATCAGACCGTGCATAGACTTACTCGGCTGCTGCAAAAATCATCTTTCTTGCTCCAGTTTTAATTTGATTAATACTAAAATGCTTAGACATCACTTAATAGCTACCAATATATCGTAATTTTTTGACAGCAATGAAAATGTTTCGCCAAAAATATATGCTGTAATCTGAAGCTATATTTAAACCGAAATATATACTACATCACTTCAAAAAAATAAATCTCTGAATCAGTATCTATTTCCAGCATGTGGATACAAGGAGTACGGTATAGACTGTCTGAGGACATGTGACAACTGTCTGGACGGTGGCTGTAGTGCAGACACTGGTGTCTGTCTTAAAGGTTGCATCAGCGGCTGGACAGGTCCATCTTGTTCCTCATCTACAGGTAAATCATTATAGGT
Source organism: Atrina japonica (assembly GCA_030159075.1). Taxonomy (NCBI): domain Eukaryota; kingdom Metazoa; phylum Mollusca; class Bivalvia; order Pterioida; family Pinnidae; genus Atrina; species Atrina japonica. The sequence continues at coordinate 261,054 of BROG01000800.1, forward strand.
CATATATGAATGAACTAGATTGTCCTAAACTTTTAACACCTGGTTAATTCTTGTCATGCATTCAATATTTCACAATTGTACTCACAGTTTTAATACTTATGGAATTAAAGATAGTGATTATTTTCAAATAAGATAGCACAGATCATATCTGTGTAAACTAGATTGTCGAAAATGAAAACGTTTAGTTAATGATTAAAACGTATTCAATGTTCTTTCAGTAGATGTCAATGCGTAGACTTATTTCATTCATAGATAATGGTTAATCACATTAATATTTAAGTCCACGTGAAGTTAATGTACATGCGCATGGAGTTTTTCTCTAAATTGTTTATTGATATAATATATATATATATATATATATATATATATATATATATATATATATATATATATATATATAGTAAAACCTTTGTTTAGCCCACAGTTGTCGGGCTTATCATATTGTCCGTTATAGAGAGGTGTCCGCTGAATGAAGTATGACCATGCAATGCTAAAATATTCATACGTAAACCCAACACAATTGTTCTTGTAATCAACTGTTATAATGCAATGTAAGGGAATACACACCAAACAAAAACACAAAAGAAAAGATTGTAGGAATGTTTTCAAGATAAAAGTCGGGACATACAGCTTAGTGAGAAAACGCCTGTGGCAATGGAAGTCGATAATAGGAAGACTGTCGGCTAATTCAAGGTTAAAAATACTGACATTTTGCTTATCTGGGCCCACACCTTTGTTTGGTGCCCGGGTAAAGGAGATGTCCATTTATTTTAAACAGACGCTAGTAGTCTTATATGAAATGTTAATTGGGACTTAGACAAATTGTCCGTTATCGCCGGGTGTCCGCTGATTCAAGGTGTCCGTTATGACAGGCTTTACTGTATTTAGTTTCTTATTTGTTTAACATAGAGATATTCTACAACGAGTGTTAGTTGATTATCATGTTTCTCTAACTCGAGTTATTTAATTTTCAAATTTCAAAAGACACGAGAACTTGCGTAGTGGAACATGAGCCTACATCACGTCGGACTTTCATGATCGCGGCAAACCTGTACCTCGCTTCAATCACAATTTCTCCAGATTACATCAATATGTATACTTGTAGGAAACACGACATTATTAGGGACTTCAATAACGGACCCCTTAACAACCAATTACTTTATAGTCAGCAACATTTCCATTACAGTAGTAGTGCGGGCTCAGCAAAAATGTAGTGCGTGTCAAAGTTCACGTTCCTATATCGACCAATAGAAATGCTCAGAATGTGAAAACCAACATTATACAATTAAACAGTCGATTTTTTCATGGTTTTACCATACGAGTTATGGTAGAAACATATTTTTTATATACAGTACAGTGTAACTACGCTATTGCGACCGCCTTACAGACGTACTGAAAGTGGTCTTATTAGTGAGGTGGTCTCTTAATGGAGGTTCTGTACTTTTTGAATATTTATCAAGAGACTGGAAAATTATGGTCTGGTTTGCCAGGTGGTCTACTAAGCGAGATGGTCTCCTAAGCGAGGTGGTCTCTAAGCGAGGTTCCACTGTAATTTTATATCACCCACTAATATGTTTATAGTATTTACCAAAACAAAGAAGCATTAAAAAGATGCAAGCAGCCATATATTTCAGAAAAAAACCAGCGGAGGTACCCAACACTGGATTGCCCAACGGTCAATATTTATATACCTTTGTACCTCCTACCAGTTACTATTTTTGGTTCCATGATATTTTATGAATATTTTTGTATCTATGTTTCATTAAAAATTGCTTTAATATACAAGTCTTTTTTGCATGTTTAGGTAATCAACTGATCACAATAGTGATAGGACTAAGCATTGGATTGGCCATTGTTATAGCAATCAACGTACTGATGATCATCAAACTAGGACTGTATAGATGTGAACATAATAGGAGTAAAAACCAAAACCGGAATAGCAAAGGCACTCAACCGGCAAGTTGTGATGCAATAGATATGTATGCAAACCCCAACATGAATTATGATTCTGTCATTGCAGTTGTAGAGGACACCCATACTTATACTCCCTTACAACCAAGAAGTCATTGACAGTGACCTCGATTGTTGTATGTAGAGACTTTGAAGTTTCGTTGAAATTGATGGAAAACTTTTAAAAAAGAATATTCTTTTATAAATAATCATTTTGCATACGGTAGCGTTTTATCCTTTTTACCGTCTCTGTCTGCAAAGTAATGCCACACTTTTGGTCGTCTTGAGGTCACCATGTTGTTTGATATTGGCGATTATAAAACTCGATTCGACTCGATGCGATTTCCGGAATCCGATTCGAATGCATTAAATCGTGATGCACCGAAGCCTTCGATAAAAGGATGCAATTTCATATTTATATTCCATTTCATTTCATCGTGACAATTGTAACTCATTCAAATAGAAAAGAGAGATATCTTATAGCACACGTTTTAATTTAATTTTATTTTATTTAAAATATGTACATCTCATTTTAACTACGTCATGAAATTGAAACGATGCCTAAAGAATACGTAAAGAGGGAATTGTACTAGGCTTTGCTAAGTTAAAAAAGTAAAAATTATAACCCTGTACTAAAAATATACGTGTTTCCAGAGGCCCGTGTTTGTCCATTTTTTGCCAGATTTGTATTTCCTCCTGGGCATTCTAATTTCCTTTATACTTTGGTATCTAAGATTTTTTTTTATATTTTATACATTTTATGCTATTTCACAAGTAAAACAAAATATTCATCATTAACCATGTATATAAATTTGTAAATTTTGTCATTGTAGTATTTCATTTCATTAGAATTATTTTTTTTTTTAATTTGCCATGTTTTAATTTGCTATTGTCTTTCATTTTAACTTAAGTTGAAAAGAATTCAATATCTGACGTAACAATATCTGACGTAACAATCAGATGATCGCCGGAAGTAGTGTCAATTACATGTTTATGACAGTTATATTCATGCGCATTGTGATGTTAACACGTGTGATGTGTTTTATCAAATAAATATTCATGTTCTTTGTCAAAAATATTTTGAGTATAAGCATTGCATGTATTTTTTATTGTTTCATCGCAAATTCAAAACGATTGGGAGTCTGATCATACATGGCGTAATTTTCTATGAAAGGAACAGAAAACACATTCATTTCATGTGTTTTTTGTATAGTAACTTGGTAATTGTGTTTAATATATAACACTTTTATGATTATGAAAACTGTCAATTATAAACTGTAAATTGTTGTAATATATATGTACAGAAAAAAATAATATAAACATTTAACATATAATGCCAGTTTTTGCCGATATTAAAATAGCATTACCTCTTTAGTTCAAGGAAATATATTCAAATGGTCAAATATGGTCCATGATCATGTAAAGTCTGATTCGCGCTATACCTTAAGTAACAATGATAATGAATTTCATACTGTAATAATCTCATTTTCATCAATTTAACACGATACATTTTCATGATACAAGCGTCAATTGTTAATAGACGTCTATAGCGAAATTATGCATCATTGCTGTTAAATCCCTTACGTAACTGTAGCAAAACTAGAAATAACGTAAAAAGACCACAATTAGAAATATACACTGCCATTTTATCTGAGACCCAATATGGTTTTATTCTCCAAAGCTACGAAAATGACTTACTTGTTTTCTGATAGGGAGATTATGTAAGACAAGATGTCTTTGAGGTAAAAATGAAGACGTACTTATTGATAACCGAGACTGCAATTCCATAAGAATACGAGCAGTTAGATATAAGATTGCATTGACATGAAGAACAACCTCGAACGTGATAGGATTGGGGCCTGGCACCATAAAACTTCAGAATTACTTAAGTCTAAAAAATTTACTCAAGTGTTGCAAATCCTGAAATCTGATTGGCTAAGCAGGCCAATCTGAGAATATTCTCAGACTTGAGTAAATTCTCAAGTTTTATGGTGCTGGGCCCGGGTGTCCAGAGGGAGACAAGGTACCCTGTCATCATACAACCCTGTCGCAAATGTTAGATGAAAATTTTAAAACAAGCATTGAAGATAGGAAGCAAAAATCATGATATGAAAATTATTACACTGAACTTTATATTAAATACTGTTGTAGTTTGTCGGGTACAAGATTTTCAACACTGAATACAATGAATGCGAAATATCATCTTTAGATTTACTATTCCGACAAAAAAAAAAGCAAGTAAAGGGCGATACTTTGATCTCAGTCCTGAAAGGCATTGTGCATAGACAAAAAATCAAAAGATAAAATGTGTAAAGGCTTCATCTTATTACGATGTTGCAAAGATAGATCAAATTACCTTGGGGTGAATTTATTTATAAATAGGTTGGTAAATATTTCACATATCGCAACAGACTGGTTTGAAACTTGTTTCAGTTCTGTCCATCTATCATAGCGACAGTATCAAACTAGTTTTTATGGTTTACATGCAGTTAAGCATTAAAAGATGTCGAGAAAGACGCAGAAGTAATGAGACATTTTGTTCTATTAATAAAGTTTTGAAACTATACTTTATACTACAATAAAGATAAGATCATGTTTAAGTACTCCAAACCTGGTTTACACAAGAATCAATGCTAGTTCTAATATATTAGTCATTTTGAAATTGCAAACCTGTTATTTACAGCATAACCTCAAACCTAACAAAATTAATTTCAAACTATGTTAAAATCAGAAACCATAACCGAAACCAGTTTTGACCTTAATAAACACAAACATTTAACAATGTAGGTTATTGTCAGACCCAGCTAATTGACGTTTCACTCAAAGACCACTAACAATCGTCCTAAATCCGACTGTGTTGGGGGTTTGTCGAACAAGAGTGTGTCGAGAGTAGCCAGCGTTTGCTATCTCGTCGATCGTGGACCTTCGCCATGAGTGTCTGAGTTTTCTTCGGCCTCGCCTTTCCTGTGGAATGTATCTTGTGCTATTTTCCCCTGTATCTTCTTTTAAACCTGTCATTTTAACTATTAAAAGTTTGAATTAAAAAGAAAACAGCATTATAATTCTCTTGAAACACCCCCGATTTATCATTCCACGGGCAGACATTTTTTTAAAATGTTATCGACAGAAATCGGCTCGCAATTTCGCTATAAAAGACGAGTCGTAGAACAACTGTTCTTTCACACCTTTACTAACAACGCAGATCAATGGACAAATGACATATAATCAAAACACACATCGAACGTTCTCAAAGCATACACATTCCACATAAAGTTTACATCAGAGACTCCCATAAAAAAAAGTAATAAATGAATTTTATTCAGTAATTATGCAATCAATTTTATGTTCATTAATTTAGTATCACAACCAGGTCGACAATTTATCAGTATGTTCTCAACTTCTATCTCATATAGCTGGAGATGATATTTTATAGACTTGTACTTAGATCAAATGCAAGCCTCTCATAGGTATTATCTCACAAATTGTTGTGATGACGGTCCATGGTTTTGTGTAAACAGACATTTTACGCAATTATTTGGCGAGTTGAACATTCTTATTTCGACTTACAACAGTATTGTTTACCCCATTTCCAGTATAGAAACAGTTTAAACAGGAAGCTCGCAAATTCACAAACGCAAGTTTTTAAAGAGTATAGCTCATTTTTTTACATATGTTTGTCGACATTGTGGTTGTTATTATTTTAACAAAATATAACAATTTATATTCTAGTTTAATAGAGACGATTTATGATAATAAGTTTAAAAAGAAAACAAAAAACGTAGTTTTAATATGTTATATTTACACATCCTGACTGTAATTCCATTTATTGCAAGTATACAGGGCGATTGCTTGTACATTCAATGTAAGAAGTGGAAGGTCGTCACGTGATCCGAGTGCTGATAACTTTTTCACAGAGGAATACATGAATATTTTAACTTGCATCTCAACTGTTGAAGTCTAATTGACAGAAACGATCGTCTTGAGCATTATAACGTTAGTATAATGTTTATGATATTTGTACTTTATCTTTGATGATTGATGGAAATAGATTAAGGGTATGTGATTGATGATTTCAATACATTTCTGTGAGAAAAAATTGATAGTTTTAAAATAATCAAGTCACCCCTTAAAGCGATATGAGCTGTCGTAGGTGAAAAATATTTACATGCCCATTTTATGTAATATTTTATCTCGTATACATCCCAGAGAGACCATCTGCTGGTTAGAATAACAAATGCGTGCGTATTATTGCAACAATATTGCCAAACGTAACCCGTAATATCAATTGTTTTGTTCGATATCACTTCAAATTAACGTTCGTATGTTTTACGAATACTACGGAGTGTCCAATAAGCACGTGCTATTTGCTGTTGATTATATATTGTGTTGTTATCATCCTCTGCGTTTATTTTTTGTTCATCATCATTTCGTACCTAAATCAGGCAAAGGTGGTCTTTTCCGTCGTTTCAAAACATTCGTTTCTGAAACTGTCCACGTGCCGGGTATTTCGGGTGATCTCGATCCATTATTAACTCTTCCCATTGCAATCTCGGCTTTATCAGTCTTGACACATATGAACTGTCCAACTCCACCGAACATGGCGGCATGGTTGTAAACATGAGGTACGCATATTTTTCACAATTATATTCTTTGATTTTGACACTGTTAGCATTCATTTCAGGGTAATATTAAAGATTGAAAAAAATGTTTAGTGACCTGATATCTTTATTCATATATTCATCCGATTTGCTTCAGGTATTTAAAATAGCATTGAAAAGCACATATTTTATACATACATGTATATTCCAATAAAATTGCGTTCTGTATTTTAAAAGTAAATACAAAACATACAAATCGGCCGACTTTAATGTACGCCGATTGTGTCAAGGGTCGAGATTGCTGACAGACCGAGCATGTGAAGGACCGAGATCCCCTGACCAAATTGCGAAGCACATTTGATATGGCGTTTATGGAGTTTATCTGAAAGGTGAGCCGGCCTGGCTCAGTCGGTAGCGTGCTCGACTCTTGAACGTGAGGTCGTGAGTTCGAGTCCAGCCAGCGAAAGGTTGGTTTCCTGTCTTTCGGATGAGACAGTAAAAACTGGAGGTCCCGTGTCACAGTAGGTGTCGGCGTTAAACAACAATAAACAAACAAACAAAATGAAAGGTAATTGCATACGGAAATATAGCCAGATTTTTTAAGATACTAGAAAACATTTAAAATTCTGATAAAACAAACCTGGACTGTTCCCATGCCGACATGGATTGGATGTAATAACAGCAGAAGCCAAAACCAGAATGACAAAAACACTCAACAATCGACTGAAGATTAAACAGAAATGTATGAAAATAGCTATATGAGTTACGATTGTTCTAACATCGATGCAGACGATCCTCATGCTTACACTCAGATACAAAGGTCAAAGGTCAGCAACACTGATATAGATAGAATGTTTACGTTGTTAACGTCACAGAAGTACAAGCTGTAAATAGAGTTTTTCTTTTATAACATTAATATATTAATCGACATCTGATATATAATTTACCACAAATGAATAAGCGAGAGTTTAAGGTCAACATTTAAAGGGGCATAAACTGTGTACACTTACACACACTCACACACACACTCTCACACACACACACACAAGCACACACACACACTCTGACACGCGCACACACACTCACACACACACACTATTTCTCACACACATACTCTCACAGACACACACATACTCTCACTAGCACACACACACGCACTCTCTCTCACACACACTCTCTCACACACACACACTCACTCTCTCACACACACGCTCACACTCACACACACACTCACACGCACACACACACGCACACACTCTCTCTCACACACTCATTCACACACACTCTCTCACACACACACTCACACACTATCTCTCTCACACGCACACACACACACACTCACACACACACTATTTCTCACACACATACTCTCACAGACACAAACATACTCTCACTAGCACACACACACGCACTCTCTCTCTCACACACACTCACTCACACACACACACTCACTCACACGCACACACACACGCACACGCACTCTCTCTCACACACACTCTCTCACACACACTCACACACACACTCACACACACACACACACACTCTCTCACATACACACACTCACACACACACACACACACACAACCTCTATCTCTCTCTCTCTCTCACACACACACACACACACACACACACACACACACACACACACACACTTTTTCGATTTTGTCTACATTTACTACTTGTACAACAACATAAACAGAAACATAAAATCGTATATTCCTATATATGTTGTGAAACTTAGGACAGGTTGAGTGTGGTATGCATATCCAAATAGAAACGTTGCATCAATTAACCCGATTTTTGAAAGCAATATTTAAATAATATATAGGAATGTAAGGATTTTATGCCTAGGTATAAATTTTGTATATATATATATATATATATATATATATATATATATATACACGGAGGAAATGATATATTCTACAGGGATTCTACATTCCCAGAATACATACTGAACTCCGTTATAACCGTTATAAAGGACATTGCTTACCACAATCTGTTCAAGCCTGCACGTGTTACAAACGATGGCTCTTCTGGACAGAAACGTTTTTTCCTTAAACTTATATTTACAAATAAAGGCATAAACGCTCTAAGCATTGGAAATGTTCTATATTACAAAAAATTTCAGTCCTGTGTTCCATCATATTTTAAACTGAAGACTACGCCTTGCTTTCATATAGCTATACACCAAGCATTACATCCAAGCTATTCAATAAGAAACAGGTTTCAGTGTCTAGACATCAGCCATCTTCTACACAACACCATCACATGTTCATGTGGTTCCCGTCTGCATTTAGTGATCCAGAAGTAGTAACTGGACTGGATTGATTACATGACCAATATGTACTTGTCCCAGAAGACAAAGCAACAGATAATATAGTTTTTATTTGCAAGGCACATTACAATAATTGTTTATTAGAAGAACTTGAGTTTAATACGAATTCTGGTAATCCTACATACACACGTAGCTCACCTTCAAAGGACGAGACCCTTCAAAATCACGTGTCCGTATTACGCTCTTTTACGCTTATTACCTACAACCGATACCAATTTTTAGCTACCATATTTATATTGGATACCTAAACTTTATAAAACCTCATATAAGCAGAGATACATAACAGGATCCAGAAAATGCTCTAAGATATCGACAGCCATTAAGGAGAAACAATACTGTACAGTTGCTTATTCCAGAAGCGTTGTAAATCAGATGTGGATACTAAACGATTTCAAACAATTTTAATATTTGAAAGCACACATTTTGTCTCAAATTCATAGTATCAAAACATACGACTTTTCTACTCTTTACACAAATATTCCACATAAAAAAATTAAATAAAGACTTTTTAGCATCGTAGACAACTGTTTTTTCATTAAAGGTGGTACCCGAAAATTTAAATATCTAGCGATTGGTTTTCATGATACTTATTGTTTCCAACACCACCCTGATTCTACACATAAATGCACTGAACTTGATATAAAACAGGCTTGAATTTCTATTAGACAATATATTTGTAATGTTCGGAGACATTGTCTTTCAACAAACTGTCGGCATTCCTATGGAAACCAATTGTGCCCCTTTAATTGGCCGACCTGTTCCTTTATTCATACGAAACATACTCCATTCAGAAAGAGCTGAATCAAAAGAAGAAAAGTTAGCGTTGTCCTTTAATTTGACATTTAGATATATCGACGACGTTTTGTCAATGAATAATGACAATTTTCATACATATATCAATGCGATATATATTCCAGCGAACTAAAAATTAAAGATACAACAAAATCAAGCACACATACTTAGACATTTTATTCACTATAGACACAGACGGGAAATTATATAATTTATGTATACAGATATACGACAGATGCGACAATTTCGGCTTTCCCATCGTACATTTTCCACATTTAAGTAGTAATATCCCACATTCATCCGCATATGGAGTTTATATTTCACAAGTGAACCGATATGCCAGTAAGTGTTCAACATATGAACATTTGATTCACAGGGTTATACTACTCACTGACAAATTATTGACACAGGGATATAGAAAACAGCGTTTGATGTCAACGTTCCCAAATTTTACGGTCTGTATAATAGTCTTGTTTGCGATTACTCTGTTTCACTAAGTGAAATGTTGAGTTGCCTTTTCGTTGGCGGTTGTTGAGACGTCTGTACCAACTGTGGCGAGGATACACTCCTCATGTGTTTTACTGGACTTGACTGTGGACTCACCACGGATGTGATCGGTCGACAGGAGATGCTTATTCCTCCATGGCACCTGATCCCATCTCTTGGTTTCCAGAGGTCCGTGTTTGTCCATTTTTACCGGATTTTTATTTATGTCCTGGACATTCTAAATATCTATACTTATATCCGAGACTTTTTATATGTGGTAATATAACAGTATAGATCTTACAGGGAAAAAAATCTGTTCCATTTTTTAACAAAATGATTTTCAGAATTAGCAAAGATCGAAGAAAGATTTATTTGTTTTAATTATTTCAAATGGTCTACGTCGTACAAGCCTTGCAGTACGACTTGTTCATTCGCCTGTCCGGGACATAGATACAAATCCGGTAAAAATGGACAAACACGGACCTCTGGAAACCAAGAGATGGAATCAGGTGAATTCATTGTTTTTGTTTTTTTGTTTTTTTTTACCAAAACAGCGATTTTCATATGAGACGGTTATTTTTGCTAAGGGGATGTTGGAATACACTGTTATAAATTAGGGTGTCTTGTGGTTGCCTAGTACATAATGAAAGGATCTGAAACAGTGTCGTGCATTTATCTGTATTAATCATGGAGTAAAGTAGATATGTCTGTACATTGAGAAGAATATGTTTTAAAAGTATACTTAAGCGTTAGCTACCGGATGTAATATTTGATTTGATTTGATTTTTTGTTTTACGCCATACTCAACAATCTTTCAGTCATATGATGGCGTCCAGTTTTTATTGGTGGAGGAGAAACCCCGGTTACCCGGGTAAAGACCAGCTACCTTCCGCAAGAAAACTGGCAAACTTTCCCACTTAATTCGAAATGACCCTATCGGGATTCGAACCAGAGGTGAGAGACCTTGTGATTTAAAGCGCAATGCTCCAACCACTCGGCCACGGAGCCCCCGGATGTTATATAATACATATGTTGCTTTGTTTATCGCATCATTGCAGTTGTGGAATCGAGGGGAGGGAGCGCGAGGGCGTACGCCCCCCTCCCCCCTTGGACGCCAAAGTATAGATGTTTGTATAGTAAAAATCAACTCAAAAGCCCAGATATAAGCAAAGATGTTTAAAGTCTATAAAATTTTGATAAAACGTTGTAAAAATAATAAAAATGAATTACCAAAAATTTCGATACCCCTCCCGCACACTTTCTCACGTACAGTTTCTATACGTTATTTATCAACACGTCTAGAATATGGAAAAAAAGCTTCTAAATACTTTTAAAACTCGAATGGTTTCTTGACTCCTTCATCATGCTTACGTATCTGTGTTTGCTGATATTCGATTTATTTTTGATAAATGATACGCATGTCAATTTAATGCTTTATTTGGCCAAATTAAAATCGAGTCTCAATATAAAAAAATTCAGATACCAAAGTCTAAATCAATAGACTGTCCAGGATATCAATACAAATCCGGGAAAAATGGAAAAGACGGACCTCTGGAAACCAAGAGGTGGGATCAGGTGCCATGGAGGAGTAAGCATCCCCTGTCGACCGGTCACACCCGCCGTGAGTCCATGATCATTAACTCTCTGGGCTTTAATAATTAAACATTTCTGGAGAGCATACACTAGACCACAGGGAAATGGCGATTTGCTAGAGGATACCTTATTGAGCTTTTCAATTCATCCATGAACGATATTTTTAACGTAAAAGAGGTCATAATCCATTATATGGAGGATACTAGATCAAAATTCTGTCCTGTAGTTTATAAGCGGATTGTTATTCGGATTACAGCGTCTGGATGCAGAAAAAATGGGATTTCAATTTTCAAAAAAAATATCTGAAAGCTACTAAAACCCTATCCCTAATGAAATATTGTCTCACAATTAATCCAACACTTAGAAATTTGTGCAGTGATGAGGGAGATTGTGCCGCCTAAAGTTGATAAAATAGGTGTAAAACCTTTCATTTTTCTATACAAAGTAGAAACAAATTTCTCAAAATTTTCGACTTTATTTAAAATTACAACACTCTAACTTTAAATCGTCACTCTACTATTAATACGTAATACATCGCATCATAAAGTTTTAAATTAAGTTTAAATTTTAATTTTTAAAGTGTAAACAAGTTTAATTTAATGTCGCTAGCCTCAAATCTAACCCACTTTTAAAAACACCTTTTGATTTGCTTTCTACACCACTGCACAAAGAATGCACCATTTTCACGCGAATGGTGTCTTGGTCCCCCCTCCTCCCGAAAAAATACGCCCCCTTTGGAAATTCCTGGATCCGCCCTTGAATTGATTATCATTATGATTAAAACAGTGATGATTCGTATTTTAACTTCCGTATTAACATGAACAGTGTATGTGGTTTGTACAATAACTGCATGTCAGTCACTCGACATTAAAAATGGATACTCATAGTCTAATTCTTTTTATTGTCTTGTTAGGATGTGTTTGTGCTTTGGGTAAGTACATCTTTAAAGCTTGTTTTAGTAAATATAAATATTGCTTTAGTTCAATCATCAATTCTGCTACTAAGAAGTCATATCATTACTCTGTCTCCGACTGTCTTTGTCTCTCTGTATGTCTGCCTCTCTCTGTTTTTGTCGCTCTCTCTGTCTGTCTGTCTGTCTGTCTGTCTCTCTCACTCTGTCTCTCTCTCTCTCTCTCTCTCTGAGACCTCAAAAGTTGCAGCTGGACGCATAAACAGTTATAGATTTAAATCAAAACAACTGTAAATTTCACTCATAGACATCAACGAGCCCTGCGATGAAGTCATGCATAAAGCTCTGAACCGGTACATTCCGTCTGGAATTTGATTCCTCTGATAGAACGAAAACCTTATGAAATAAAAAGCACAGATACCTAAGTTTTAACCCTCAGTTAGTTCAAGAGTCATTCTAAAATTCTTGTGAATATTTAACAAACATGGATTTCCGGAAAGTGGGATCAGGATTTATAGAGGTGTAAATATACTTTGGCAACTGTTCACACCCTCCTTGAATACACATTAAAATTCAAATAAAGACAAGTAAGAAGTAAATGAAGTACCAAACATTTTAACCTATGTCATGGGCGTATGATAATGAAGTTTCCTTTTTTTTTGGCATACAGTAATATGGATGTGGGATTTAAGATTCACCTGAATCAGCAACAACACTAACTTTTAACATTACCTAAAGATAACTAGCACCCTTCCTTAAATGTGGAATCACGGTGGACGTGACCGGTCGACAGGGGATGCTTACTCCTCCGTGACACCTGATCCCACCACCTGGCTTATAGAGGTCTGTGTTTGTGTCCATTTTCACCAGATTTATATCTATATCCTGGACGTCCTAAGAATTTATACTTTGGTATCTGAGATTTTCTGTGTTCTTACTGTACATTAGCAAATTAATCACGTGGCAACTAGCAATAGATCAATAAGCATCAACACTAACTTTTAACATGGCCCTAAAGGTCACTAGCATCTTTTCTTAAATCCTTTCGTACTGAACACTGGCACTTTAATCACGTGACAACTTACATAGTTTAATGCAAGATCTCTGGTTTCAACTGTACGAATTAAGTTGTTTTTTAAATATGTATTTCCGTCCTGTTTCCCCGAGTGTATACTTATTGGTCGTATCACAGTTAAGTAGTACCTTCCTAGTAAACATATATACTGTGTATTAATGCAAATTTAAGTTGAAACTATAATACATTTTTGACCCATGGATTTTAAATGACACTCATATGACACGCAATGATAACTGTATAAAATGATTCAATGCCTATGCGGCATGTTATTGAGAAAATGCTTCGTTTGTAAGAATGCGATCACTTATAAAGTACATGATGTAATTTACAGGAATGTCAGAAAGTCAAATGTTTGCTCCAAAAGGCCGTTTTAATTACTCTGCGTAATGCACCAGTGTTTTAGTCAATGAGACTAATTCATGTACCACGTGATACCCAAGAGCCGGCCTGGCTCAGTCGGTAGCGGGCTCGTCTCTGGATCGTGAGGTCGTGAGTTCGAGTCCCGCCGGCGACATGTTGGTTTCCTGTCTTTTGGATGAAACAGTAAAATCAGGAGATCCAGGTGTCACAGTAGGTGTCGGCACGTTAAAGAACCCTCACCCTCACTGCTCAATGGCCGTAAGTGCCGAGCATAGGCCAAAATTTGAAGACCTTCACCGGCATTTGGTGACTTCTCCATATGAGTGAAACATTCTTGAGTGGGACGTTAAATAACAATAAACAAACAAACAAACGTGATACCCGATAACGTTTGTGTGGGATAATTGTTTCCATTAGTGACGCTAGAAGACGATATCCTGCGTTAACGTCATTTCAGCGGGAAGATTACGTAGAGTTACGTTTCATTACCATTGGAGATACTAGTACCGCACAAACGTTATGGGTTATCACGTGGTACATGAATATGTCCCATTAACAATGAAATCTTGCCAGTGTAAATTTTATGTCGTTTTGTTTTATTACCTAAATTTGAACGTATTCAGGTCAAGGATTCATGAAAATCCAACCTGCCAGTTTATATGGATATAAGGAGCCATGAAACTTCGTCGATCTTTTGCCTACTTGATTTTGGTTTCGAAAATTAACTGATGATTTTTTTCTGTTGTAAAAAATACCTGGGTCAATTTTCTATGGTGAAAAATATTCCCGGTACTTCTATCCGGGTTTATATGACTTAGCCAAAGAGGATACGAATTGAGATGGGTACGAATTGCAATGGTTCCGGGTTTACCAACATTTCACAAGGAAGTAAACAGTTTGTAATACAGATACCAAATTTACAAAACACAAGAATTCATCGCTAAGGGCTAGTTGAAGTTTATGAGTGTAATTTACAGTTGTTTCGATTTAAATTTATAACCGTTTATGCTTCCATCTGCAATCTTGATTTGAGGTCAGAGAGAGAGAGAGAGAGAGAGAGAGAGAGAGAGAGAGAGAGAGAGAGAGAGAGAGAGAGAGAGAGAGAGAGAGAGAGTTTTAGAATGATTCTTGAACTAACTGAGGGTTGAAAATTAGGTATCTGTGCTTTTTGTTTCATAAGATTTTCGTTTTTGTTGGTACAGTTATCAGAGGAATCAAATTCCAAACGGAATGTACCGGTTCAGAGCTCTATGCATGAATTCTTTTAAACCAGTTCATCGCAGGGCTCGTTGATGTTTATGAGTGAAATTTACAGTTGTTTCGATTCAAATTTATAACTGTTTACGCTTCCATCTGCAACCTTCATTTGAGGTCTCAGAGAGAGAGAGAGAGAGAGAGAGAGAGAGAGAGAGAGAGAGAGAGAGAGAGAGAGAGAGAGAGAGAGAGAGAGAGAGAGAGAGAGAGAGAATTTTAGAATGATTCTTGAACTAACTGAGGGTTGAAATTTATGTATCTGTGCTTTTTGTTTCATAAGGTTTTCGTTTTTGTTGGTACAGTTATCAGAGGAATCAAATTCCAAACGGAATGTACCGGTTCAGAGCTTTATGCATGACTTCTTTTAAACCAGTTCATCGCAGGGCTCGTTAATGTTCATGAATGAAATTTACAGTTATTTCGATTTAAATTTATAACTGTTTACGCTTCCATCTGCAACCTTGATTTGAGGTCTCAGAGAGAGAGAGAGAGAGAGAGAGAGAGAGAGAGAGAGAGAGAGAGAGAGAGAGAGAGAGAGAGAGAGAGAGAGAGAGAGAGAGAGAGAGAGAAACTGTGCTGTGTATGTAGGATAAGACATTAAGCTTTGAAATTGTTTAAGGATGTAGACGAATATGTAAACAAATTAATAATTGTCAACCTACTTTGAATTTCCCCTCAAGAAACTTAAATCTGTCAGGATAACACATCGTGGAGTCAAACTGGTCAGAGAATACCAATACTTTATTTTTTTTTTATTTTTTTTTTCTGTTTTTATTTGTTGTTTTTGTTTTTTTGTTTTTTATCATTTCTAAATTAAAAGTGGTAAACGTATATGCATAGAAATACAATAGTTTCATTTTCGGTGAATTACGTCCCACAATTTGACGTGTATTCATGTTTTACATTCTTTCCGTATTGATGTAACAGCAACAGCAGTGAACGGTACATTGGCGATAGCTAATTAGGAATGTTTGTATCATGTTTTTACCATTTTCTGACTAATTGCAGTACATGTATGCCCTTGTTTTGTTTGGAAGGTCATTAAATTTTTTATGATATTTCCTGTTGGACAGTTTTAGCGATCACGGGTCTTTAAGTCAAATATTTTCATTATCTTTCTATAAAACATGTCCTTGATTTCCATTATCTCTCTATAAAACATGTCGTTGATTTCCGTTATCTCTCTATAAAACATGTTAATCTCCGTTATCTCTCTATAAAACATCTCGTTGATTTCCATTATCTCTCTATAAAACATGTCGTTGATTTCCATTATCTCTCTATAAAACATGACGTTGATTTCCATTATCTCTCTATAAAACATGACGTTGATTTCCATTATCTCTCTACAAAACATGACGTTGATTTCCATTATCTCTCTACAAAACATGTCGTTGATTTCCATTATCTCTCTACAAAACATGTTGATTTCCATTATCTCTCTATAAAACATGTTGTTCATTTCCATTATCTCTCTACAAAACATGTCGTTCATTTCCATTATCTCTCTACAAAACATGTCGTTCATTTCCCTTATCTCCTCTACAAAAACATGTCATTCAGTTTCCATTATCTCTCTACAAAACATGTCGTTGATTACCATTACCTCTCTATAAAAGATGTCGTTCATTTCCATTATCTTCTTATAAAACATGTCGTTCATTTTTTCATTATCTCTCTACAAAACATGTCGTTGATTTCCATTATCTCTCTATAAAACATGTCGTTCATTTTCATTATCTCTCTACAAAACATGTCGTTCATTTTCATTATCGCTCTACAAAACATTGTCGTTGATTACCATTACCTTCTCTATAAAAGATGTCGTTCATTTCACATTATCTCTCTATAAACATGTCGTTCATTTTCATTTATCTCTCTATAAAACATGTTCGTTCATTTTCATTATCTCTCTATAAAACATGTCGTTCATTTTCATTATCTCTCTACAAAACATGTCGTTCATTTTCATTATCTCTCTACAAAAGATGTCGTTCATTTTCATTATCTCTCTAAAAAAGATGTCGTTCATTTCCATTATCTCTCTAAAAAAGATGTCGTTCATTTCGATTATCTCTCTATAAAACATGTCGTTCATTTTCATTATCTCTCTACAAAACATGTCGTTCATTTTTCATTATCTCTCTATAAAACATGTCGTTCTTTTTCATTATCTCTCTATAAAACATGTCGTTGATTTCCATAATCTCTCTACAAAAAACATGTCGTTGATTTCCATAATCTCTCTACAAAACATGTCGTTGATTTCATAATGTCTCTACAAACATGTCGTTGATTTTTCATTTATCTCTCTATAAAACATGTCATTGATTTTCATTATCTCTCTACAAAACATGTCGTTGATTTTCATTATCTCTCTATAAAACATGTTGTTGATTTCCATTATCTCTCTATAAAACATGTCGTTGATTTTCATTATCTCTCTATAAAACATGTCGTTGATTTTCATTATCTCTCTATAAAACATGTCGTTGATTTTCATTATCTCTCTATAAAACATGTCGTTGATTTTTTCATTTATCTCTCTACAAAACATATCGTTGATTTTCATTATCTCTCTACGAAAACATGTCGTTGATTTTCCATAATCTCTCTACAAAAACATGTCGTTGATTTTCATAATCTCTCTACACAAACATGTCGTTGATTTTCATTATCTCTCTATAAAACATGTCGTTGATTTTCATTATCTCTCTACAAAACATGTCGTTGATTTTCATTATCTCTCTATAAAACATGTTGTTGATTTCCATTATCTCTCTATAAAACATGACGTTGATTTCCATTATCTCTCTACAAAACATGACGTTGATTTCCATTATCTCTCTACAAATCATGTCCGTTGATTTCCATTATCTCTCTACAAAACATGTTGATTTCCATTATCTCTCTATAAAACATGTTGTTCATTTCCATTATCTCTCTACAAAACATGTCGTTCATTTCCATTATCTCTCTACAAAACATGTCGTTCATTTCCATTATCTCTCTACAAAACATGTCATTCATTTCCATTATCTCTCTACAAAACATGTCGTTGATTACCATTACCTCTCTATAAAAGATGTCGTTCATTTCCATTATCTCTTTATAAAACATGTCGTTCATTTTCATTATCTCTCTACAAAACATGTCGTTGATTTCCATTATCTCTCTATAAAACATGTCGTTCATTTTCATTATCTCTCTATAAAACATGTCGTTCATTTTCATTATCTCTCTACAAAACATGTCGTTGATTACCATTACCTCTCTATAAAAGATGTCGTTCATTTCCATTATCTCTCTATAAAACATGTCGTTCATTTTCATTATCTCTCTATAAAACATGTCGTTCATTTTCATTATCTCTCTACAAAACATGTCGTTCATTTTCATTATCTCTCTACAAAAGATGTCGTTCATTTTCATTATCTCTCTAAAAAAGATGTCGTTCATTTCCATTATCTCTCTAAAAAAGATGTCGTTCATTTCGATTATCTCTCTATAAAACATGTCGTTCATTTTCATTATCTCTCTACAAAACATGTCGTTCATTTTCATTATCTCTCTATAAAACATGTCGTTCATTTTCATTATCTCTCTATAAAACATGTCGTTGATTTCCATAATCTCTCTACAAAACATGTCGTTGATTTCCATAATCTCTCTACAAAACATGTCGTTGATTTTCATAATCTCTCTACAAAACATGTCGTTGATTTTCATTATCTCTCTATAAAACATGTCGTTGATTTTCATTATCTCTCTACAAAACATGTCGTTGATTTTCATTATCTCTCTATAAAACATGTTGTTGATTTCCATTATCTCTCTATAAAACATGTCGTTGATTTCCATTATCTCTCTATAAAACATGTCGTTGATTTTCATTATCTCTCTATAAAACATGTCGTTGATTTTCATTATCTCTCTATAAAACATGTCGTTGATTTTCATTATCTCTCTACAAAACATATCGTTGATTTTCATTATCTCTCTACAAAACATGTCGTTGATTTTCATTATCTCTCTATAAAACATGTCGTTGATTTTCATTATCTCTCTATAAAACATGTCGTTGATTTTCATTATCTCTTTATAAAACATGTCGTTGATTTTCATTATCATTCTATAAAACATGTCGTTGATTTTCATTATCTCTCTATAAAACATGTTGATTTTCATTATCTCTCTACAAAACATGTCGTTGATTTTCATTATCTCTCTACAAAAGATGTCGTTCATTTCCATTATCTCTCTATAAAAGATGTCGTTCATTTCCATTATCTCTCTATAAAAGATGTCGTTCATTTCCATAATCTCTCTATAAAACATGTCGTTCATTTTCATTATCTCTCTACAAAACATGTCGTCATTTTCATTATCTCTCTTCAAAACATGTCGTTGATTTTCATTATCTCTCTACAAAACATGTCGTTGATTTTCATTATCTCTCTATAAAACATGTCGTTGATTTTCATTATCTCTCTATAAAACATGTCGTTGATTTCCATTATCTCTCTACAAAACATGTTGTTGATTTTTATTATCTCTCTACAAAACATGTCGTTGATTTCCATTATCTCTGTATAAAACATGTCGTTGATTTTCATTATCTCTCTACAAAACATGTTGTTGATTTTCATTATCTCTCTATAAAACATGTCCTTGATTTTTATTATTTCTCTATAAAACATGTCCTTGATTTTCATTATCTCTCTATAAAACATGTCCTTGATTTTCATTATCTCTCTACAAAACATGTCCTTGATTTTCATTATCTCTCTATAAAACATGTCCTTGATTTTCATTATCTCTTTATAAAACATGTCGTTGATTTCCAATATCTCTCTATAAAACATGTCGTTAATTTTCATTATCTCTCTATAAACATGTCGTTGATTTCCATTTTTTTCTCTACAAAACATGTCGTTGATTTTCATTATCTTTCTATAAAACATGTCGTTGATTTTCATTATCTCTCTTTAAAACATGTCCTTGATTTTCATTATCTCTCTACAAAATATGTCCTTGATTTTCATTATCTCTCTATAAAACATGTCCTTGATTTTCATTATCTCTTTATAAAACATGTCGTTGATTTCCAATATCTCTCTCTCTATAAAACATGTCGTTAATTTTCATTATCTCTCTATAAACATTGTCGTTGGATTTCCATTTTTTTCTCTACAAAACATGTCGTTGATTTTCATTATCTTTCTATAAAACATGTCGTTGATTTTCATTATCTCTCTTTAAAACATGTCGATGATTTTCATTATCTCTCTATAAAACATGTCGTTGATTTTCATTATCTCTCTATAAAACATGTCGTTGATAAGATGGATGAATTTATAACTCTTGTTATTTTATCAAGACTTTTTATGATTTGATAGTGAGACAAATGTAATTTTAAACAATGAGATCTTAGGAAACCGTCTCTTTATTTTTTTTTGCACAGTTATTGTATTACAGCATACAATTTGACATATTATGTCAAGCATATTCAATTTCTGTTTAGAAAACCTGTCACTCTTTAAAAAAGCAAGCATGAGTTCTGAAGAATTCACTGACAAATGGCAGGCTAGTGCGGCAGTGGACAATAACACCAATCAGAGACTTGAAGACAATTCCTGCGCTCATACGGCTTTCAGACAACGTACAGTGTCCTGGACTGTTGATCTTGGGCGGATCTTAGCTTTTTCAAATGTTACGATATATTATCGTGATGAAAATGACGGTAAATATTGAAATCATTTGTTAAATTTGTTTAAATTTGATTTTATTTTTTGATGATGATGATGATGAAGATGATGATGAATAATATGCTAATGATGATGCAATTTATTATAATGATCAATATCTTTTAAACTATTATTATTATTAATTAACTGTAATCTATTACCGTAATATGCAGAAATTCGTATGCATTATTATATTATTATAATGCCGA
Source organism: Atrina japonica (assembly GCA_030159075.1). Taxonomy (NCBI): domain Eukaryota; kingdom Metazoa; phylum Mollusca; class Bivalvia; order Pterioida; family Pinnidae; genus Atrina; species Atrina japonica. The sequence goes on from BROG01000800.1 coordinate 282,369, forward strand.
GCGTTATTATTATCAATCCCGGCCAATATTGGGAAAGTCGGCCTTTACTGTGAAATATTGTCCGAGTCGGCCAATACAAGAAATAGCGCATAAGCGAACACGCCTTTTTTTTTTTTTTGGAACACACCTGGTAGTAGTTTTATTTATGAATGATAAAACACAATTGCCGAAGGAGATGCTATATGTAAACAAATATGGTCCGAACAAACACAATGTTGGATAGATACGCTAAAAGGGTGTAGATATGCTGAATGTTTTGTCTGAAAATAGATGATGGCAAAATAGTTAATCGATAAAAAGATCAATAATTAGCTAAAATCCTAGTTTTTAGGCCAATATGAATTTAGCTAATTATTAATCCTCTATTATTATTATTATTATTATTATTATTATTATTATTATTATTATTATTATTATTATTATTTTAAACTTATTTTGCAATAATTCCAAATAATAATATCTCATTTCTATTTAGGAACTTCTTTTACGTTTAGATTATCTGGGTTTTCAATTTTCACGTCTATCGATCCAAAGTTAACCTTTTCTACCAACTGCTACCGCAATAACAACGGAATACAAGCTAACCCCGGACCAAGTTCCATCTTTACAGCGCCATGTAATTCCTATGGGAGATATGTTTCCTTGTACAAAGACAGATCGTCTATATGCCAGCCGATAGGAAACATAAATTCATGCGCATTATTTGAATTGTGTGAGGTGCAAGTTTTTGGTAAGAAATCAATGTTATTCTGAGTTTTACTGGCTATCAATGTTTTTAAAAAGAAAAATCCATCAAAGCAATATTTTTGTTGTAATTTAAAAAGATCAAAATCTAATATATATATTTGTGAAATTCGATAAAAGTCAAATTTGAATTTTTCTAACAACAGCTATCTATCACATCGGACAAAATATGGCAAATATTTCAAATAATTAGAAAAATTCAGCATATTGATAGATGATAAAAGTGCTTAAAGGAATTCGTAATCTCCGAAAAATATAAGATTTGACGGAATGTATGAATATTTACAAACCGATTCCTTGATGTTTGTGTGTGTGTGTGGTGTGTGTGTGTGTGTGTGTGTGTGTGTGTGTGTGTGTGTGCTGTGTGTGATATCATTTAGATTTAGATTGGATGGAAGGGTTAATGATGTGTATAAATTTCATCAGGATGCGAAGCAAATTGGTATGGCCACAACTGTAGTAATTGGTGTCCTAGCAACTGCCTAAATGATATCTGCGATATTGCCTCTGGGATTTGTTTCGGGTGTAAAACTGGCTATAATGGTTCCCGCTGTGAAAGTCGTGAGTAAAATATTTATTGTTTTGTCAATTTTTTTTTTGTTAATGTTTCATATGTTGCTTGTTCGGATTGATTTAACGAGTAGAGTGACTACTCGAACAACCACAAGAACATAGATATGATAACCAATACTACTAACATATCAAAGCTATAAAGCCCAAACCTCATGCTCAAAACCATCGTTTCTGTCAATAACACTTCATTAGTTGAATTCAAATGTAATATAAATGTGTATTTCTTAACGAAAAGACCAAATAATAAGTTCCGATGCATTGCCAATTCCATCAGAGTACCCACTGTTAAAATATAAAAAATCTCCGATACCAAAGTATAAATCAATAGAATGTCCAGGACATAAATACAAGTCTGATAAAATGGACAAACACGGACCTCTGGAAACCAAGAGGTTGGATCAGGTGCCATTGAAGAGTAAGCATCCCCTGTCGACCGCTTACACCCGCCTTGAGTCCACAGTCAAGTCCAATGAAACACGTGAGGAGTAAATCCTCGTCAAATTGGTACAGACGTCTCAACAACGGCAAACGAAAAAGCGACTCAACATTTCACTTAGTGAAACAGGGTAATCGCAAACAATACTATTATACCCACCATAAAGTAATATCATAAAGACCATCAAAAGCACAAACTTGTTTTATTACAGGAAAAAACGTAATTTAATAAATGTATTTATGTCCCAAATGTTAATGTCCGTCCTGTTACCAATCAAAATTAAATCCAGAGGAAGCACTTTTATCATGCTTGTGCCAAGCACCCATAGCGCACCTGCTGCTGCATCCGTTCCTGTTCGCATCCACATAACAAGGAAACATATTTGAAACCAAAACATTAAAGCTGCAGACATAATAGGAAAGTAGATTAAAATGTCCTTTTTGTAATGTCCATGCCGTTTGAATGAAACACATGGAATATTTCAAAATTGATAAAATGTGCAAATAGATGAGACTTACATATAAACACTCAAAAAATGAGGCAGATGTACCTGTTATTAATAGCTTTGGAAAACATGTTTAAAGTATCCATCGTGTTACTGTCTGTGCTGTTACCTAGTTATTTAGTAACATTATGGACAAAACTTTTGTAATTCAACCCCAAAATTGTTTCCAATGCAGTTTTACTTTCAGTTTTGTTTGGGAGATTAGTTAAAAGACCAATATGTGCACTAAAATATCATTTCATATGTCTTCTTTTGTACACTTATTTTGGTTATGTTTTCAAATCCAGTAACAGTACAGAAATGTGTAGTTCATCCAGTTTAAAAAAAAAATCATATTGACGTTTAGGAAAATATGCTCTAAAAATAATTGGCTGGCGTTTTTATAAGTGTATAACATTCTAAAAAGTGAAATTGAGATTAATTATTAATATTCTTTGATTACTAAGAAGGGCAAGATTGTTCATACCGTTACCAAATTCCTTTCTGTTACCAAAATGCCTGACATAATAAGGATGACTATCTTAGTTTTTGAGAAGTTTGGGATTTAAATGGTGCAATCTGGGCGAAATATTACTTTAGTATACAATAAGCGGCTTGTACCAAAATACCAGTTACTACGTTTATGTACTAGAATGGCCCACCAACAGCGGCAACAACCCAGTGATTATAGATATGATTAACAATATTTAACGTTTAGTTTTACAATTAGGGCCTAAACAAATGCACAAGACAAGTTTTACATTATAGGCACATTCAAATTTTGGTTGGAAAGTACGTGGGGGGGGGGTGGGGGGTGGGGGGGGGGGGGGGGGAAGGGGGGGACTTAAATTTCCTAAATGTTTAAAATCTGAATGAAACATTTTATAAAAAATGTGTTTTGACTGTATTCCTTTTTTTCCCCTATTATATAATTGAAATATGTTGGGCTTCCACGATTTTGAAATTAATTCCGAACTGAAATTAATCTCGCCTGATCTATGTTTGAAGTTGAATCCCTTGTTAACACCCAACAAAAAAAATATAAGTAAAAAGACATATCTAGATGATTATTGAAGTTTGTTTATTTACAATTTCATTTACAGCATGTCCATATGGAACATTTGGACAGAATTGTGGTGAAGTATGTAGCGGCAATTGCCGAAATAATGCCACTTGTAATACCGTGGATGGAACTTGTATTTCGTGTTCTGCTGGATGGCAAGGACCAAGGTGTACAGAAGGTATGTTTGTATCGTAATGAGACACTATCTTAGTCATCCTGAAGCATCATAGAATTAGATAATATAAACGTATATGAAGTATCGGTATCAATAATATACAACAATAACAATAACAACAATAATAATAATAATAATAATAATAATAATAATAATAATACTAATAATACTAATAAAAATAATAATAATAATAATAATAATAATAATAATAATAACAATGATAATAATAATAATAATAATAATAATAATAATAATAATAATAATAATAATAATTAAAATAATTAATACTAATACTACTACTACTACTAGTACTACTAATAATAATAGCAATAAATATAATAATTAATAATAACTAATAATAATAATAATAATAATAATAATAATAATAATAATAATAATAATAATAATAATAATAATAATAATAAATAGGATGACAATGGCATATTTAGAATGGGTTATGCGCTTTCCTTAACGATCACAACAATCAACATCTTCTCAGTAGTATGATGATGGCCATTGTTTTAATGATGATGGAAAAAAAAATCGGTATCTATGTACACGTGAAAAGTCCATCGGTTTTCCATAAATAAACTAGTCTCACAAAATCAGCTATGGTTCCAGTGAGGATCGAACACTCGCTAACTGGAGGTGAGAGAAAGTACCGCTTAAACTACTCAGCCAGTCGCAGATCCCCTAGGATCAGATGGGATTAGATATGTAATCTACCTATATATCAGTTTGCACATGGAATGAATGCCTATCAGTATCTTTATAGTTAGGCCCGTATATTTGTTTCTCTATCTGTCCCCTCACTTTGTTTTTGTTTACAAACGTTTGTCCCTAGGTAATTTCATTTCGGAATTGAAAATACAGAATCATTTATGATTAGATAAAGATATATCTGATTTCACTTTGACCTACTATTATAATAAGTCTAGTAAGATATGACGCTTGGTCCTATTCCATTTGAAATTCGCAATGGTAGTACATGTTGAGACCGTTGTATATCACCAAGATTGATCTTTTCACGGAGCTTGTACTTTTCACCGAATTTGACCTTTTCACAACACCTCCTAACCTTTTCATCGAGTTTGGCCTTTTCGTCGAATTAGAAAGGTTTGCATGGATCATTTGCGATGGGTTAGGCATGTCAGCAGATGACTCCCTTCGGGCACCTGGTCCTATCCAGGTTCGGGATTCGCAGTGGTTCCTTCATGTTGAGAACATTTACACATCTAATTTGTCATGTTCTAATGGACTTGAATTTCAATTATCAATTGGTACTTTTTCATTTTTACTTTGTAGAATGTGAACCAGGAACGTATGGAGATTGTAGACAGCAATGCGGTATTTGTTTAAATAATATAGCATGTAACAGAGTTGATGGAACATGTCCAAATGGATGTGGCGAGGGTGGGGAAGGGAAGCTCTGCATTCCTCGTGGTATGTATTGAACAAGCTAATTTTTTAGATTCTCAAAGCTTAATTATCAGAAACTAGAATCTATAGAACTGACCAAGCGTTCTATTTTTTTTTTTGTTCGGCGAATAATCAAAGATCGCAGCCTCGACAATTCTGACAACACTCACTTATCCAGAGGATACTTCATATCTTGAATGTAGTTAAAACCCCGGAAACCGTGTAATTATATTAACATATCATTCAGTATTTCCGGGAAAGAAAGATCATATAAGTAGAAATCGTATAAACATTTTAGTTAGATTTATTTTCTGCTTTATTTTTTAATTTTTGTTTAACTTGAATAAAATAATTGATGATGATGATTTGTTGTTTAAAAAAATCTTTTTTATAACGTGTGGGATATGGGATGTTAGTTAACAGATAATAATAATAATAATAATAATAATAATAATAATAATTATAATAATATTATTTTTATTATTATTATTATTATTATTATTATTATTATTAGTATTATTATTATTATTACACTTCATGTATGTTAAATTACTCACGATTGGATTAAAAGCAGTCACATGAGAAAAGATGATATGTCACAAAAACTTGTGATAGCCACAGAGTAATCACGTGACCATAATACCTTAGCTGCTATAAGCAACCAGGAAAATAATCCCTCGCCAGCAAATCTCATGTGCATGTAAATCGAACACACCCCACAGGAAGTTCAAAACTACGTCTGCTTCCTGTCTGCTTTTGTTTTTTTTACATTAGTATTAAATAATCTCGTTCAATTTTGTTTGTTTTATTTGTTAAATGTTTTATTTTAGTATAATATATAACATTTATGTCCCTCTGTGTCGGGATACTTCGCGCGAGAGAAATAACCCTTCCTAGGACAATTCGGGATGTATCTGACACAGAGGGTCATCATTGTATATTATTTATAGGCAATCTCAAGCAATACAATTGTCCAAACAACTGTCTCAACACAACCTGTGACTCTGACAATCACTGCATTGCCTGTGAAAACGGATACACCGGAACGTTCTGCAATGTCAGTATGTAATATTGCTTATTCACCATAATCACCATTCTACTGTAATAAAAATTGATGATGATGATGATGATGATGATGATGATAACGATGATAATAATGATGATGACAATGATGATGACTACGACGACGACGATAGTGATGAATGCATACTAAATAATGACATAATATCGATATTATGTGCTAGTACTTATCACAATTCGTCTACACGGAACAAACTATAGACGAATTGTGATAACTACTAGCACAAGATATCGATATTCTGTAATTATTTAGTATGCATTCATCATCATCATCATCATCATAATCATCGTCGTCATCATCATTGTCATCATCATTATCATCATCGTTATCATCATTTTTTATCAAAAGTCCAAAAGCTTTTTATGATCCTATTTCAGCTTTACATAGCAGTATTTTGAAAGTTTCGTTTTTATGGCAGCACACATACAACAAATTACAAATTTATTTTCCAATATTTTGCCATGAATATAGTGTTTACATTCATAACGGTCTCTGTGTTTAGTCAGTGATATTTAAATCCATCTTGTTTAATCTTGAGTTTTATTATATCGTTTAAAATCTGTCATTCCATTTGTAATATTGTTAATTATTTGATCTTTCACATAAAAAAATTTAAAGGCATACACAAACGACAAATATTATATAACCTCTATGGTTTTGCTCAATTTGTTTAACGTACCATTCACTTGCTTTTTTGATATTGTTCAAATTCCGCTTTATCTTAAACGTTTTGTAAATTGTTAAGAATAAATCCTGTAGTAAGGTCTAAATATTTACGCTTCAGCTTTATCTGAAACAGAGATTCTCAAACAACATCAAAACGGATTATTTTCTCTTCTGCCACTTCCTGTGTATCTATAATTATGATTTCTATTTAGTGTGTGAATCAGGAAAGTACGGTAGCGATTGTTCACAGACTTGTGACAGCGCATGTGAAAAGGGAAGCTGTCATCACAAAACTGGAGAATGTGCTACCAATTGCGTCCCGGGCCGGAAAGGAAGATACTGTGATCAAGGTCCAATCATCCGTTTTTCTTTGCACACCTCTGTATATATGCTACATGTGTCTTGATATTCACAGTACAGGCGAAACTACCTTTAGAGATCCGGAATTTGAGATAGCCAGCATTTTCAATTTGCAAATTATATATCCTTTTCAGACAACGTATAAACATTTTCGGTTTACTGCTTAATAGCAAACGAAAAGAAATTATTCCCACCCCAAATGTCATTTTATTAATATTCAAATGCTAAAATATATAATACACTAACAAAATGTAGATATGCTACTTTCAATTCCTTACTCGACCAGGAACTTAAACCAATTTTTACAGTATTTCAGACCAGGAATGTGCTTCGACATAAACGAAATTTAGGCATAATCACTTTAAAGTTGAAATTCGGGACCCCCAGTTCGAAAATTTAAAGACCTACGTTTGTTGTTGACATATTTCTAAAAATTATAGAATGTTAAAAATAAAGAATTGACAATTTAGTAATAATTGGTTTTAGAGATATAAGCCCCATATGTAGTACAGGTACCACAGCCGAAGTCAAGCAAGAATAGTGGAGAGTCATGGCTTATACTGAAATGCACAAATGAAAGCGACCGGAAGAGTCATTCTGTGACACAAAAATGTAAAAAGCAACAGAATATTTAGCTGAGTAGTAAAATAGAATGGAAAAATATCTTACCTATACAATATATCTATATGATCATGTGATCATTTCCTTGATTAAGCACAAATGCACCTCAGAATTGGAATAATATAAAAGTATAAAAGGTATATAAGGTTTTGATTATCATAATTCAAGATAACCTTAATGATAATTTCACTTCGTCTTTAGTTCAATCGCTCATACAGCGTCTTATGTTCAAACAGCATCCAAAGATCTATAATCCTATATTATACGCTGTATTTGGACTGTGCACTTCGACAACAATCTTCAGTACTGAATCACTATCTGTTTCCAGAATGTGGATACAAGGAGTACGGTATAGACTGTCTCAGGACATGTGACAACTGTCTGGACGGTGGCTGTAGTGCGGAAACTGGAATTTGTCTTAAAGGTTGCCTCAGCGGCTGGACAGGTCCATCTTGTTCCTCACAAACAGGTAAAATACTAAAGGTCATATGCGTTTGAAGTAGATTGTCCAGTTTGAAAAAGAAAATTATCTGGTCAATTCTTGACATATAGTCAATATCTCACCACTGTAGTCCTTGTTCAATATTATTTGAATACAAAAAGGTAAAAATTTCTAGCTAAACAGCACAAATTATATTCACGCTTGAGTAGTTTATATTCAACGATAACAGCAGAAAATGTCCAAAATTAACGAACTTCCTTGAATAAAAAATGCTTTGTTGGCTTAATAATCAGCATTTAAAAGTGATTTTTGTCAAGATGTCCATGGATTGATATACTTTCAAGATATTCATTTGTTTAGGTAAAAGCTCGCATTTGTTGGTTTGAAAGCATCTTTAATCTCTCCCGCCGATATTGCCACGTGTTCTTAGTCTCTGAAGACCTGGCGTGTATTCGTGTAAACGGGATGTTAAAAAATTGACATGCATTCAATACTGCGGAGGCTTATTCATTCAAGGGGAATAATTCATGTCATCAACACTAAAGTATACGTGACATTAATATACATATATTTACCCTCTTTTGGCAATGGCAGTATATAATCATTTTTTAAAATTGTACATACAAGAACCGGTGTACATTCTTATGAAAATCTAAATAAAAAACAATAACTGAGTGGCTATAAATATCTGCTTATAGTTGTTATTTATTGGCTTCATGGAATTTACTTTGTCCATTTGATATTCATAAGCCGATGACTGTGCAGTTCAGTGTTTTAATATATTGTGTTTGTATTAAGTTGCTTATTGATATACATGTATTTCGTTTTTAGCTCATCTAAACGGTAGGCCTTTTGCCCGTCGTGTATCCGTATGTTCATTAACCGTTCACATTTTCCACTTCTTCTCCAAAACTGCTGAAGGGATTTTCTACAGAGAACTGTTGCATGGATTAAAAATTAATTGCATCTGAGTTATCTACATAGATGTATGATTCAAGTTTGCTAATTTCATAGAAATCGGAAAATTAAATGTTGACGTCTTCTTACACATTGCCATATTCATTCATTTTGTATTATTTCTTTGATTTTCTCCCCATTTTACATCATGATGCATTCATTTTATGTGTTTACCTGTAATAAGGTAGATGAATACTTTCCTGAAAGAATTTTGGTGAAATTTAATTTTTTTGAAATTTGTGTGAATTTCTTAAGACTATCAGCAGCTTCTTCTTCAAAACCGCTGAAGAGACTTTGATGAAACTTTACAGTGAGCAAGCACTCAAGGTCCTCTATCAAGTTTGTTCATTTCTGCCAAATCGGCTCGGGGATGCAGCCAGAATGGGGTAAAAGAGGCCTCAGGGTGTACCCCTCTTTAAAAACCTTCTTCTCCAGAACTGTTGCATGGATTGAAAAACAAATGACATCTGAGTGATCTACATAGATGTGTGATTAAAGTTTGTTAATTTCGTAGAAATCGGAAAATAAATTTTGGATTCTTTTTATACATCTTTATTTTCATTCATTTCTATATAATGTGTTTGATTTTCTCCCCATTTATTCATCATGGTGCATTCATTTTATTTGTTTTACATTAGGTACTGAAATCCTTTCCTGTCCGAATTTTGCTGAAATTATTATTTTTTTATGGGTTTTTAAAATGTGCTTGTTCTTCAAAACCGTTGAAAGGGATTTTGAAAAATCTGTAAACGAAGCAAGTAGCAAAGTTCCGCTACCAAGTTTGTGTTTTATACCAGACTGACACAGAGATGGATCCAAGGTCTGGAAAAATAGTTCTAGGGGAGTACCCCTCTTTGAAAATATTCTCCAGATCTGCTGCATGGATTGAAGAACTAATTGCATCTGAGTGATTTACATTGATGCATGATTCAATTTCTAGTTTTTTTAATAAACTGATATTAAATTTTTGACATCTTTCCTTACTTTGTCATTGTCATTCATTTTAAGTCTTTCCACTCCCAAGGGTGTTAGAATTGTAAATTCAGATTCCCATGTTTGTAAGATAGCAACATAGTTCAAGTAAGCTATGTGACCCATGGACCTCTTGTTTATTGGTTGACCTCGAGCATCCGTGCCCGAGTGGTTACAGCATCGCTCTTTAAACCGTGAAGTCTCTCATATCTGATTAGCGCAGGATCGAGCTTTGCTGGTTGTTTTATGTGCGAAAGTTTGCCAGTTTACTTGCGGAAGGTCGATGCTCTCTTCCCTGTGTACTTTGTAACTGGGTTTTCTCTCTTCCTACCATAAAACTGGTCGCTACCATATATTTCTATTGGTTTGAAATACAAATTAAGGTGTATTACTTCTTATCAACCAGTTATATATATATATGAAAAGCAAGACGAAAGACGAGGTTGTTTTGAAATTTAAAGATTGTAAAAAAAAATCTAGTTTAGAGCATATCAGATGTAACCTATCGACATGTGACGTTTACTCAACCATGATATTTGGTCCCGTTGCATTGCACAGTGGTGCATGTTACCATGTTTCTATGCCGTCTTCTGAACGTTTGGTGTTGTTGATATTGTACGTCACTATATATATATATATATATATATATATATATATATATATATATATATATATATTATATATATATATATATATATATATATATATATATATATATATATATATGTATATATATATATCCTTATTTAGGTAATCAACTGATCGCAGTAGTTATAGTACTAAGCGTCGGACTGGCCATAGTAATAGCAATCAACGTACTGATGATCATCAAACCAGGGCTGTTTCCATGCCGACATGGATATGATAACAGCAGAAACCAAAACCGAAATAGCAAAGACACTCAACCGGAAACACATGGTACAACGGAAATGTATGAAAACCCCAATAGGAATTATGATACCATCATCGCTAATGTAGAAGATGCTCATACCTATACTCCATTACAATAAAAAAAGTTATTGACGTTAATGTCGATTGTAGTAATTTGTACGTCGATACTTTTATGAAACTCTGGAATGGTAAGAAGTTTTATAGGGAAGTCACTTGCTTTGATACAAGTGTATAATCGGACAAACTGATACATAACTTTTTACAAAGGAAAACTCGCATTTTGAAGTCAACATTTCGCCGATTTTGCGATCAATATTATGCATTTGTTTGCAATTACCAGACTGAACAGGAGTAAATGTTGGATTGTCTTTTTCAAAGTAGTTGACGTCTGTGAACGGAACTTATTACTCAATTGTTAGACTTTGATTTGAACTCATGGGTATTAGGGTATGTTCGTCCATGACTCCCTTATATCTCCCCAAGATTTTCCAGACTTCCGTGTCTGTTATAGTTTTGCACATTTTTGATGTTTTTTTCTTACTAATAATACGTCAATTTTATCTGTATTTATGAATATAATACTTTTTGAATTACAAACATAAATTCTAACTCGTCAACTTATACTTTTGCACATAATGTGTGTGTACAGTTAACTGTTTACTCTTTTGATTTGTTTGTTTATTGTTGTTTAACGTCCCACTCGAGGATATTTCAATCATATGGACACGTCACCAAATGCCGGTGAAAGGCTTCAAATTTAGGCCTATGCACGTACGACCATTTAGCAGTGAGGGTTCTTTAATGTGCCGACACCTACTGTGATACGAGACCTCGAGTTTTACTGTCTCACCCGAAAGACAGGAAACCAACCTGCCGCCGGCGGGACTCGAACTCATGACCTGACGATCCAGAGTCGACCTGACGATCCAGAGTCGATCGCGCTACCGACTTAGACAGGCCGGCTCTTTACTCTTTTGAATGTTCATATTTGATTACGAATATTACTTAACAAATAAAACATTTGAAACATTTTCTTCAAACCGAACTGTAGTATCTTGAAACACAAAAAATATTTTATTATCGTATCTTGTCATATCTTTTCTTTTCTTTCATTTTACAGTTTGTTTTGAGAAACATTTGGAATTGCCTTTTTCACTTAATAATGGTCTACTTTTGTGTTGAATAAAGAATCATAAAATTGCCTACGGTGGTACAACAATAATTTTCAAACAATACAGCAGTCTTGTTAACGCTAACCAAAATAATCAAAATAGTAAAAAAAAACATGTATTCCTCAAAACAATGCCAAAAAAAAATTTCACATGAGTACAACAAAGTAGCAAATGACCAATGCGTTCGGGTGTGGTATAAGATAAGAATACAATTTATCAAATCATTGCTAATAGTATTCAAAAGAAAGTATTTGAAGTTTAAAAAACACAATTTTCATAATTTAAACCATGTAATTTGTTTTTTCAATTTTTTGTTGAATAATACATTATTAGTGTTACTAATTAAATATATAATGGAAGCGATATCAAAGTTATGATACTACCATTGTCCGAGAGAGGGCGTAATTTGGAGGTGGGGCCTTTGTGGCCGAGTGGTTAGAACATCCTGCTTTAAACCGGCGTCCATCTCCCACTTTCCCGTTTGAATCCCACTTGATATTGTGGGAAAGTTCGCCAGTTTATTTTCGGAAGGGGAGCGGCCTGGCTCAGTCGGGAGCGCGCTCGCCTCTTGATCGTGAGGTCGTGAGTTCGAGTCCAGCCGTTGGCAAGTTGGTTTCCTGTCTTTCGGACTGATACAATAAAAACGAGGTCATGTGTCACAGTAGGTGTCGGCACTTTAAAGAACCTTCACTGCTTAATGGCCATAAGTGCCAAGCATAGGCCAAAATTTGAAGCCCTTCACCGGCTTTTGGTGACGTCTCCATATGAGTGAAAGATTCTTGAGTGGGACGTTAAACAACAGCAAACAAACAAATCAAACAAACTTTCGGAAGGTTATTGGTGTCTTCCCGGGTACAGGCAATTGGGTTTTCTCTACCCCCACCATTAAAAACTGGTCGCCACCATATAACAAACAAAATACATTATTTGGACATTGTACATTATAGCATATATGGGCTTCCTTATTTGTCACTATACTGTGCTTAAAATTAAAAGTGGTCGCTACATAGACAATGCATAACCCACATCGTATCTTTACCAATATCCCATCATATATAATGTGTTTGTATTTTGTTTATGAATTATGTTATGATAAATGCATGATATGTATGTGTTATATAAAATAAGTATGTTTCATTATTATGAAATAGATTGTAATCTTGTGTAGTATGTGCATTATTGTTGTAGCCATGTAAAGAATAATGTTATTTGTAATTTGCCTTTATTCATTTGTTTACAAAATTATTCAGATTTAATTCATTACTTGATTGTTTGTTTGTTTGTTTGTTTGTTTATTGTTGTTTAACGTCCCACTCAAGAATATTTCACTCATATGGAGACGTCACCAAATGCCGGTGAAGGGCTTCAAATTTTGGTCTATGCTCGGCACTTACGGCCATTGAGCAGTGTGGGTTCTTAAACGTGCCGACACCTATTCTGACACGGGACTTCCAGTTTTTTTTACTGTCTCATCCGAAAGACAGGAAACCGCTTTGATTCATAAGCATGTAACTATGTCACTCAAAGTGTATTTGTGTACATATATCCTGCAATATTATATCTAATTAAATCATCTTTTGTATCAAAATAAAACGTTTTTCCTCTTTATTCATCGTTCCGCAAATTTTATGGTGGTTGCAATAGCTTTGTTTGCGATTACTCTGTTTAACTAAATGAAATGCTGAGTTACCTGTTCTACAGTGTTTGTTGAGTTGTCTGTATCGTCCTATTCACATAAGATAGCGGGGCGGAGTAACCTTTTGATTATCACACGGATGATTCTACTCACTTTTCGGGTATGACAAGCTGCACGGCCATTGAGCATATTGGATATTTCTTATGTATGATCACAAGTAGGAACTATTATTGTAGTCCGTGTAATTTTAATGATGTGCTCTATTACCCCAAATTTAAACTCGTCCAGGTCAGGGGTCAGACAAGACTCCACCCACCAGGTCAAAAAAGGGGTCACAAGACTCCACCCACCAGGTTAATTGGATTTTACAATACCGATAGTGACGAGAACTTCTTCCTCATCTATTTCATTTGAATTTGACTGTGGACGCACGGCGACTCAATAGGGAATGTTTACTCATCCATGGCACCTGATACCATCTCTCGATTTCCAGAGGTCCGTGTTTGTCCAGTATTCCCCAGATTTGTATACGTATTATGGACATCCTGTAGATTTATACTTTGGTATGAGATTTTATATCATTGGTACATTTCCCCTACGCATCATTAGAAACTTACGTAACGTAATTAAATTGTCTTACGTTACGCTAACAATACACCAAATAACGTGATCAATACCAGGAACTATTGCGAATGATGATGATGATGATGATGATAATGATGATGATGATGATGATGATGGTGATGATGATGATGATGATGATGATGATAATGATGATCATAATAGGAACGCATTCCACGTAATTGGTACGAAACCTAGTGACGGATTTTTTTTTTATGTGATGCTTTGTAGCAAGACGCCTTCAACACAAGGGTTTCTGCCGGAAGGTGACGAAAAACGAAGAGTAAAATACTAAGGTAGTTTTTCTCGCACGAATTTTCAACATTCAATAAAAGACATGAAATGTCAACTTCAGTTTTATGTTTTCCAAAAAAAAATATTAGTAACAACAGTAATCCTCTCCATAGAGATCGATATATACTCAGTTAATTGGAGGAGAAGTGATACTCTCAGTTCCGTCCTAAAGAAATTATCACAATTTATGTATAACCAAAGATTTGGACACATGGAAAAATGCTTTTTTAAACCATCTCTTTCTCTCTTATGCGTACGATAACAATTCCCGGACGGTGCATGTTGTCGGACACATTCTTACCGCACGTGAATGAATAATACTTTTAGAGATCTCATGAATTATGGATTTGGCTATGCATTTAGATTTATTATTTGGCCTTATATAACACCACTTTCGATTCAGAAAATCTGTTTATAATTAGAGTACTATAACTGCTATTTTGTTTATAATATTTCTAACCACTAGGTCGTTGCAACTGTTGGTGGACCGGCTGAGTCCCCGAGTACCTGCTATTTCCGTACCACCTGAGTATTTTATACTAAAGTAATATTTGACGCTGATAACACCATTTAAATTCTGAATTATTCAAAAGCTGAAAAAGTCATCTTTTTACAGTGGTTACTCTTAGACAGATTGAACTTTACATTTCGATATACTGAATGGCCTTGTATTATACCACTTTCCCTTTAGAAAATAAATTTAAAACTGGAGCTCAACTAATGTAGTCTGATTGACAGAAACGATCGTTATTATCATTAAACTTTGGTGTTACGTTTATAATATTAAAAAAAAAAATAAATGAAATATGTTACAAAAATTACAAAAAATATTTTCCTTCATCGACTTTACCTTACTTTACTGATGTTTTTCATGTAAATACGGTAATGTAAAATTATGAGTGTATTCACACACACACACACACACACACACACACACACACACACACACACACACACACACACACACAAACTAATACGTACTCAAATCCCGCATTGTATCAACAAAGCTAGTTATCTAAGATTGTGTTTAAAATACGCACACTGTTATGTATACTATTCAAATCACGACCGATTCCAGTGTCATACGATATTTTTACCCCCGCGACAGAATGCGGTGTGCTGCCGTGATAAAGTGACCCTTGCAATATTTTGACCCCCTCAGCGCGATAAATTGACCCGGCGATGAAATGACGCCCCTGTAAAAGCTTTTCTAAAAATGGTCTGTTAACATGTTTCTTTATATAGAATCAATATTTCATGGCTATAGAGCCGTAAAAATTTCTGAAAATTTCAGTACGGGCTGGGGGAGTTAAAAATGACCTCCTAAAGAAATTTATCTAAAACTGACTTTTGGCACATTTCGTCATTTAGAATCAATATTCCATGACCATGTGATCATCACTTTAGCTGAATATGTATGTTCGCGGCAGCAATAAAATGCCCCCCCCCCCTATGAAAATCTTTCTAAACATTGTTTTGATATGTAAATTCGTTTAGAATTAATATATCAGCGTTATTTAACAATAATTATTTCTGAATATGTCAGTACTAGCGAGGCAGGGGTGGTCAAAATATCGCGGTCGCGATAAATTGCCCCACCCCGTAATTTTTTTTCTAATAATGATTTTTGATATGCAACTTCATTAAAAATCAATATTTCATGCCCATGTGGTCATAACTTTTACCGAATACATGAATATAAGTTGGGGTGTCAAAATATCACGGCCGCGTTAAAATTACCCTCCTATGCAAATCTTTCTATTATTTGTTTTGATATGTAACTTGAATTAGAATCAATATTTGATGGCTATCCAAACATAATTGTTTCTGAATATGTCAATACTAAGGATGGGGGGGGGGGGTCAACATATCGCGACTGCGATAAAATGACACCCCTATGAAAACTTTTCTAAAAATGTCTATTGGTATGTTTCTTCATATAAAATCAATACTTAATATAAACACAGACGGGAAATTGGCAACTAAGTTATACGACAAACGCGACGATTTTGGGTTTTACCATCGTAAATTTTTCACATTTAAGTAGTCATGTTCCACAGACACCCGAATGTGGAGTTTATATATCACAAAAGTTCCGATATGCCAGGGCGTATTCAACATATGAACATTTCATATATAGAGGTTAACTACTCACTGAAATATTATTGGCACAGTGATATCGAAAACGGCATTTGATGTCAAAGTTCCGCAAATTTTACGTTCGGTATAATAGACTTGTTTGCGATTATTCCGTTTCAATAAGTGAAATGTTAAGTTGCCTTTTCGTTGGCGGTTGTTGAGACGTCTATACCAGTTGTGATGAGGATTCGAAGAGCTTTTCACGTATTTCATTTGGACTTGACTCACGTCGTCCATGTTAGTTCATTTTTGTAACATATTTGTACCTTAATCTTGGACACCCTGATGATTTACACTTTCGTATCTGAGATTGTTATGTGTAAAGTTAAAAAAACATCTTCTAGGTTTGCTGAGACACACAGAAGATATAATGTCTTAAGATAAGTAAAAATACGACAGATTGGATATTGAAAAACCGGTTTTAATGCGACGAAACAAACATCATCTCGGTTCAATTTTACTTACAGGTATATTGACGTCATCATGTCCATACATAATTCAGAATTTCGACCAGATGTATCCTGTTGAGCTAGAGCTCAGTGTGACGACCGAGGCAACACATCTTTTCTTACCTAGATTTACCCCTGTCTAGAAGAATGAAAGGACTGTCTACTTTACACCCCCCACCAATAAACTGCTTACACAAGGTTACGTTGTTGGACGCTTGGACAGTATTCTGGAGCACGACCACAGACATTGACTACCTTCACCAATCGTGTTTTTCACTGAATTTGACCTTTTCATCAAACTTTACCCGTTCATCGAATTAAAAGGTTTTCATGGAATGTTTATGGCATACCAACAGAGGACACTGACTCCTTCCGGACACCTGGTCCTATACCGTTTGGGATACACAATTTTCTTCATGGTGGGACCATTTGCACATCTAATTCTTTGTGTTCTAACGGACTTAAGTTTCTATTATCAACTGGTACTTCTTCATTTTTACTTTATGACAAATGCGACGACTTCAATTTCCATATTACAAACTTTCCGTTTCTAAGTAGTAGTATTCAATCTTCTCCTTCCTATGACGTTTTCATTTTACAACTTATACGTTATGCCTAGCTTGACTTTTTTCAAGACACTCGTGATGTTCGCGATGGATGTGGTATGCAAAGAGAGGACATTTACTTATCCCTGAAACCTGTTCCCATCCCGCTTTGTGATTTGCAAGTGTTCTTCGCTTTAAGACCGGGTTTTAAATATCCCATCTGTCGTATTATTTACTTATCTTAAGACATTATATCTACTGTGTGTCTCAGCAAACCTAGAAAGTGTTTTTTTTAACTTTAAATATAAAAATCTCAGATACGAAAGTGTAAATCATCAGGGTGTCCAAGATAAAGGTACAAATATGTTAGAAAAATGAACTAACATGAACCTCTTGAAATCAAGAGGTGGGATCAGGTGTCATGGCGGAGTAAGCATCCCCTGTCGACCGATCACACCCGCCGTGAGTCAAGTCCAAATGAAATACGTGAGTAGCGAATCCTCGTCACAATTGGTACAGACGTCTCAACAACCGCGAACGAAAAGACAACTAAACATTTCACTCAGTGCTAATAATTTTTCAGTGAGTAGTTTACCTCTGTATATGAAATGTTCATATGTTGTATACGTCCTGGTATCGGAATATTTGTGATATATAAACTCCACATTCGGGTGACTGTGGAATATTACTAGTTAAATGTGAAAAATTTACGATGGGAAAGCCGAAATCGTCGCGTTTGTCGAATAGTTTAGTTGCCAATTTCCAGTCTGTTTCCCTATCAAGTAAAATGTCTAAGTATAAGGCGTGTATGCTTGATTCTGTTGTATCGTTAATTTCTAGTTCACTGGGATATATCGCATTGACATATGTATGAAAATTGTCATTATTATTGACAAAACGTCGTCGATATATATATATATATATATGTCAAATTAATGGACACCGCTAACTTTTTCTTCTTTTGATTCAGCAGTTCTGAATGAAGTCTGATTCGTATGAATAAAGGAACAGGTCGGACATTAAAGGAATAGGAATGCCGATAGTTTGTTGAAAGACCACGTCTCCGAACATTACAAATATTTTGTCTATTAGAAATTCCAGCATGTTTTTTATATCAACTTCGGTGTATTCATGTGTGGAATCAGAGTGGTGTTTGACAAAATAAGTATCATGATAACCAATCACTATATATGTAAATTTCCGAGTGAAAAAATAGTTGTCTATGACGTTAAACAGTCTCTATTTTAGTTTATATGTGGAATTGTTGTATAAACATTAGAGAAGTATGTTTTGATACTGTTAATCGGAGAGAAAAAATGTGTGCCATCAAAGTAACCATCAACTTATCAATAAATTGCTATTTTATTTAAAGGATGTCATAGTAGTAATCAATTCTGCATTCAAATATGAACTAGACCCCCCAATACTCGAGATCTTAGAGAAACCATTATAATTTCCCGATCTTGATTAGCAGTTATGGTAGTGGCCATTTTTTTTTTTTTTTTCATTGGATCTTTCTGTATTTTGTAAGGCTATATACATCTCATGACTCATAAGTCACCTTAGACACTATCAATATTTAATATTTATCATTGAAAATATTGGCGAAACACCTGTGCACGTGAATGGACTCCTTCGTGGACTTGCACATTAGAATGTTGTTTATTAACATCTGGTTGCATTTCCGAGAAAGTTTATAAATGAAATTTAGCGATTCGGGATTATTTATGACGTTATTTATTTATTTTTTGAAATTTAATCAATTGTATTGAATTAATTGATTTTAAGTATATGCAACTTAATCACACCCACTAAACCTCCCACAAATTCAGTTCTTTAGAGTTCTTTTGAGTTCTTTAGAGCTATTCATTTAGTATCACCCCTCTTCAACTGCTGACGATTTATCCATTTGCATATGCTATTTTTTGTTATTTTCTGTATCTATTTCAGTATTACAATTCACTGCAATGTACAAAAGTTGCATTTATTTGATTAGGTAATCCACTGATCGCAGTGGTTGTAGTACTAAGCGTCGGTTTGTTTACCTCTGTATATGAAATGTTCATATGTTGAATATGCCCCTGCATATCGGAACATTTGTGATATATAAACTCCACATTCAGGTGATCCACTGATCGTAGTGGTTGTAGTACTAAGCATCGGTTTGGTGATAGCAATAAACACACTGATTATCACAAAATCAGGAATTATCCTATACCGAGACGGAAGTGATATTAACAAGAACCAAAATAAAAAGGAACCAAAATAGGAATAACTCTGAAATTAAACCGACAAGTCCTTGAACAACAGAAGTGTATGAAGTATGCTGCATGATTCTGAGATTTGTTATGCGGAGGATCATCATATTTATAATTCCTTAAAAGCAAGAGGCCACCCGCATTGATATAGAATGTAATATATCACCTATATTGTAAAATTATTTACTTCCGTAGGAAGATGTGCAGGAGAGTTATTTCTTATGAAGGCGTTGCTTAATCATCTATATAAATTATTTGTTCGTACCTGTATGTCGTCTATGAAACCGATTTTTATGACTTTGGATTTGATTATGGACTCAAAGCCAATGTCACATCCATGAAACCAGATCCCACTTTTTGTTCAATATTTAGTATGTTTTCATGCTGTTGTTTGTTTTCTGTCATAACTCATACGTTTTATATTTTATCAGTGTTTATTGCAATAAAAATTAAATATGACTGTAATGCTCTTAATAATGATTTATTTTGGGTAGGGATTTATCATTTACCTGTCTGTCAATATGTTGACGGCACTGAAGATCCATATCACTACTTTCTAGTATGTTCACAACACTCAAACTCACGAATTGCGATTCTCGATATTCTCACGACTATGGGTATTCACCCAGGTAATTATGCCAGTGTTCGTCTATGGGGAAATCCCGATCTTCCATATGAGACCAATGTCTAAATTGTGCTGTCCATTCAATCATTTATAAAAGCATCCCTAAGGTTCTCATCCATCTAAGGACAACCATTGCAACCAGATTCTCTCTCTCTCTCTCTCTCTCTCTCTCTCTCTCTCTCTCTCTCTCTCTCTCTCTCTCTCTCTCTCTCTCTCATGTATGTATATGTGTATGTGCGTATTTTTGTATGTATCTATGTATGTATGCATGTATGTATTTATGTATGTATGTATGAATGTATGTGTGTATGTATGTGTGTGTGCGTGTGTGTATGCATATATGTATGTATGTCCTAAGTGCTAGTAAGTTGTAAAAACTTGTGTCTAATCCATTTGCTATATCAATAAAATGTTTAAATAGAATATATTTCATAAAAAATCCAAAAATATTCCAAAATTCATAGTTTAAAGATATATAATTTAAATAGGAAAAACAACTTAGAGCTGATGTTAATTCTTCTCCTGGATTTTATTTTATAACAACCATCGCTTCTCAGCATTGCTACTCGGGTTCGATACTTGGATTGGATAGGGGAGTATGTGAGATGGTATGGCGGTCGCCAAGTCGGGTTTCCTCCGGGTACTGCAGTTTCCTCCCACGGCTAGGCGAGCCAACGAGACATTGATATAAGGTGGCATAACTTTTTTTGTCAATCGTTGTGAAAGAGATTTAGTTAAAAAAAAGACAGGCATAATACTTTAATAATGTTAGCAACCTTTCCGCTTCGCTAAATAGGCGATTGACACAGTATATAGTATGCCGTGTAGTAAAAAATATATGTGGTGTAATAGTCTACACATGGTACGAGTTATGATCTTTTTATTTATTTTCAGCTTGCTTATTTGTTTTATTGTTGTTATACATTTCGCCAAAAATGTTCACGTATATGGAAGTGTCTCCAAGATGATAAATCTAAATGCATTGCTAAAATCTGTTTAAGAGCACCCACTATAAACATGAATTATATTATGTTTCATGTGTC
>BROG01000801.1:0-172500 GCA_030159075.1 Atrina japonica
TTTAACAAGATATATGTCGTTATATATTTTTATTACTACATGTGGCACGTATCGGCTTCCATATAGGGTAGATAGTATTGATCTATTTAACAACCAGTATTTATCAAATTTGGTATTTTAAGGTAAAAAATCCATTTTTTAAACAGAAATCTGTGAAAAAGTGCATATACTTTAAGCCATTGATAACCCATGTATTTGTCAAGGTGTGTTTTGGTGTGTATTGTTTTAGAAAATCAAACATGCTACAAGTAGAGCTTTGTTAGCACTCTGGCCACTAAGTGTTTTTGGGTAAAAACCACAGAAAATTAACAGAAATCGATGAAAATTGGAAAATTGATAGACTTTCTGAAAAACATACCCTCCGAAAAACGCCATAGTAAAAACATGGCTTTTTTCACAGAATTTTGTTACAAAAATTGAATGTTTACCCCAAAACACCAAATTTGATAAATAATGGTTGTTCAATGGGTTAATACTTATCATTTAAGATATCTACCATACAAATACTACTTTCACTCAAACAAAGACCATAAATGAAGGATTACTTGAGGTTTCCAGTTTTCATCAATTTTTGTAAATTTTCTGTGGTTTTTACCCCAAAACTCCTAAACGCCCAAACGCTCCAACGCCCAGAGAGCTAACATGTCTCAATTTGTTGCATAAACCTTCAGAAAATCATAACCTCCAAAATTCCTCCGGGGGGGGGGGGGGGGGGGCGGGGGGGGGGACAAACATACGATTGAGGTTTGTTCTTCTTTGCCATGGTATCTTGCTAGTTCGTTTTACTTTATCATCTGTTCTAAGATTTTGTAACTACATGATGATGTATTGGGTTCTTTAATGGTGTATTTAGTATTTCAGTACACCCAAAAGTAGGCAGCTTGAATGTCAAGAAAGATAACTCGTGAACTATTAATCAGCGGTTTTCCATAGATCTATTTTTGGTTTGTTTCTGGGAATCCCAAGGACGAAACTTCCATAAAAAATAATCTGAAATAGGAAATTATTCATTAGGTAATCGGGAAGTAGTTCATTTATTCAATAGCAGGGCAATGTGACAGTTAGGCCAAGCTCTGTGAACACCAAACACAGTAAGTTTTGTTTTTATAATTTAATTGTACGGAAACCGCTGAAGGGATTTTGAAAAAAAGCCACAACATTACAGGCAGGAAGTACTCAAGGTCTTCTACCAAGGCTCGGCGACTTTAATTATCATTTACACCACTCAACTTGAAATCATCACTCTACTATTGATGAGGTATTTATTGCATAAACAGTTTTAATTTAAGTTTGAATTTTAATTTTTGAAGTATAAACAAATTTAATTAATGTCACCAGCTTCAATCCTAACCCCTTTTAAAGCCAACTTTTGATTTGCTTCCTACAATACTGCATAAAGAACGCACCATTTTCACGCGCATGGCGTCTCCCCCATAAAAAAGTTACGTCCCCCTTTGAAAATTACTGGATCCGCCCCTGTAATCCATTCTCACTATTTTGAACGGATGTGCCCCCCTCCCACACACACATACACACTTTTCTGGACCCAGCTACGCCACTAATAGATCTGTATGAATTAAAAAAAAAACAAAAAAAACGATAGTACCTGTAAAATTGTTTGTTTCAAATTTGTGTGTTTTGGTTTTTTGTGTGTAGAAATCGGGCATAATTTGATTAATGGAATTTTTGACACGTGTTTGACATATTCCCAGACTTTGTCAATTCCATTCACTTTTGTGTGATTTCTTTGATGTCCTTCCCTTGTATTCACTATGATGCATCCCACAATTGATCGCACTAACGGGAGTAAAAATACCGCAAGAGGGGTCACTTTAGGTGACGATTCACTCGTCCAAAGTTCACCCGTCCGAAGGTTCACCAGTCCGATAACTCCAGCCTCTGTAACTTTTTCTGATGTACAATTAATAGTTCCGCCTTCACGCCTTTGTCCTTGGGTCCGTGCAAAGGTTCACCAGCCTGAAGGTACGCCAGACGGTCAGAAGGTTCACCAGTCCGAAAATTCACAAGTCCGATAATGCCAGACTCGGGTTCTTCCAGCTCCGCTGAAACCTAAGCTGATTTTTGTGAGAAAGTTTGCCAGTAAATTTGTGGAAGCTGGTAAACAGGGGCCCGTTTTACGAAACGTCCCAAGTCCTAAATCCTCAGACTTAGTCCTAATTGTCATGGGACTGACCAATCAGTGATTCGTTGCCATGGTAGTTCGGATTTAGGACTTACGACTTTTCGTTTTAATGGGCGCCTTGTTCTCTCTTCCACCATTAAAACCGGCCGCCACTATATAACTGAAAAATTGTTGAGTGTGGCATAAAAATTTAAAATCAAGTATATGTATTTGTCAGTCTATTTATATCTTTTTATGTATCCATATATCTACTAACTATTTTTATCTATTTATATCTCTGTATATACCTTTCTATTTATCAATATATATATCTCATTATCTAGCTGTTTATTGATTGGTCTATCCGAAATGCATTACATTATACTACCACGGTGGTGTGATTCTAAATAAATGTATGAACAATCTATCAACACATGGGATACAAGTAGAGCTATATTAATTGTGGTGAGCTGCATTGACCCTTACACCCTAATTATCTTGATACTACATGACTTTTTATAACGTCTTAGACCAGTCTATACTAGACCGAATTATATGGATTTTGATATAGTGGGAACATGATATTTTCATCAAACTCAAGAGGTTTCCATGTAGCATTTACCACGGTGTGGCGTGCTGGCAGAGGACGCACTCCTGCCGGACACCTGTCCTATCCTGTTTGGGATTCGCAATTGTTCTTCATTTTGAGACCAATTTTGTATCTGATTTGTCGTGTTCTAATGGACTTTTGAGTTTCGATTATACTTTGGTACTTCTTCCTTTTTACTTTAAAATGCTGTTCTTCATTCCATGCTGTGACAGGACCTGTCAGATTTACTTGAGAAACTATGCTGACATAAATCCACTGTGGAGTTAGATTGTAAAAAAGAAAATGAACATTATGCCACTCGGGACATAAATTGTTATATAAAGGGCTATAGCGATCGTCGAGTTGTGTGTAATCGACTTTTGGTGCATACGTGGTATCCTAAAGTGCGTGCAGCGTTATATGATATAGTGCGTGAATGTTATTTCATAAATAAGTATTGAATTTTTCTGATATCGTTTCACAGTGGTTTCAAAAGTATTTAAATCATTTATAAATTTTGAATTTCTCTGTTAATGAATTCTATAGTAAATATAAAACAATTGTATCCTTCCAAATATGAAAAGCCATAGAGGGCTGGATAGTACGCATGCACGAAAGATAGCATGTTATCCTTATTACCGTCGGAATGAAACTGCGTGCGGCAATATGATATAGTGCATATGTGTTATGTCAAAGATATGTATTGAAACTTTCTAATGCTGTTCCTACAATGGCTTTAACGTTTTCTAGATTATTTAAAAATGCGGAATTTCCAGGGAATAGTTATAAAATCTACATTGTAGTAAATGGGAAACGGTTTGTATCTGTCCGTATATGAAGAGAGAGATAGGGCTAGGCAGAATACGGGGAAGATAATGTGGCATCCGTATTGCCGTCAGACTGAGAATAGCCATTATTATTGTATATTTGTAAGCCCGGCTTTCAGTAATTTGATTTGCTAATCAATTGATTTTGTTATGTACAAAGCGGGATAACTCTTATACCAATTTATTTACGGCTCATCTTGCTGTGTGCAAGTTGGCACAATAATATTTAAATTATTAATATTTTGGAGAGTTAGTGTTAGAACATACCTTTGTATTGTCATACAGTACATAGTAATTACTTTAAGAATCATACAGTTTATCATAATTTATCTTTGAATAATAAAATTTGAATATATTTTGTTGGCCTAGCAGAAATGCCGGAATCAACATTATAACTCTCCTGCTTTGGTATAACCCAACTGTTAAATGTTAAAAACATTATTTAAATAATATAAAAAATCACTTTTTTTATTTTGATTTCTAGATATGTGACAGAAGTTGCTGTTTTACTGACAAGTATAACAAAAGGAAAATGTCATCAAAGGGGAAGAGGACCAAGAAGCAACATGTTGTGAAGGGTAAGAAAGAAGCATTTTTTAATATGCTACAGCATAAGCAAATGTACCAATTATACCAAAGACAATTTTCCCAAAAAACGAAAAATTTTGTCTTATGTTGAAAGTATGCTTTCATCTTTATTCTTTGTTTCTCCATATAAACAGCACATTTAACAGCAGCTGACACAGATTCTGTCTTTTATTCTCATGTAAGCTAGAGTGGTCAGAGACTTTCTCATTTCTTTTGAAAAAAATATGCTGATTTTCATATATACTCAGATTTCAGCTAATAACTTCAGCATTCTACAATGACATTAATATTACTCATATCAATATTAGTATAATACATTAACCTTACACATAGTGACATTAACATTACAAATAGTAGCATTAACATTCCACATATTGACATTAACATTAAACATAGTAACAGTAACATTACACATAGTGACATTAACATTACACATAGTAACAGTAACATTATACATAGTGACATTAACATTACACATAGTAACAGTAACATTACACATAGTGACATTAACATTACACATAGTGACAGTAACATTACACATAGTGACATTCACATTACACATAGTAACAGTAACATTACACATAGTGACAGTAACATTACACATAGTAACAGTAACATTACACATAGTGACACTAACATTACACATAGTGACACTAACATTACACATAGTAACAGTAACATTACACATAGTGACAGTAACATTACACATAGTGACAGTAACATAACACATAGTGACAGTAACATAACACATAGTGACACTAACATTACACATAGTGACATTAACATTACACACAGTGACAGTAACATTACACACAGTGACAGTAACATTACACATAGTAACAGTAACATTACACATAGTAACAGTAACATTACACATAGTGACATTAACATTACACATAGTGACATTAACATTACACATAGTAACAGTAACATTACACATAGTGACACTAACATTACACATAGTAACAGTAACATTACACATAGTGACAGTAACATTACACATAGTGACATTAACATTACACTTAGTAACAGTAACATTACACATAGTAACAGTAACATTACACATAGTGACACTAACATAACACATAGTAACAGTAACATTACACATAGTGACATTAACATTACACATAGTAACAGTAACATTACACATAGTGACACTAACATAACACATAGTAACAGTAACATTACACATAGTAACATTAGTATAAACAAATGATAACATTATTATAATACATTAACATTACACATAGTAACATTAGTATTACACATAGTAACATCAGAATTACATATATTAACATTAGAATTACACATATTGACATTAGTATTACACATAGTAACATTAGTATTACACATGTTTACACTAACATTACACATAGTAACAGTAACATTACACATAGTGACAGTAACATTACACATAGTGACAGTAACATAACACATAGTGACAGTAACATAACACATAGTGACACTAACATTACACATAGTGACATTAACATTACACATAGTGACATTAACATTACACACAGTGACAGTAACATTACACACAGTGACAGTAACATTACACATAGTAACAGTAACATTACACATAGTAACAGTAACATTACACATAGTGACATTAACATTACACATAGTAACAGTAACATTACACATAGTGACACTAACATTACACATAGTAACAGTAACATTACACATAGTGACAGTAACATTACACATAGTGACATTAACATTACACTTAGTAACAGTAACATTACACATAGTAACAGTAACATTACACATAGTGACACTAACATAACACATAGTAACAGTAACATTACACATAGTGACATTAACATTACACATAGTAACAGTAACATTACACATAGTGACACTAACATAACACATAGTAACAGTAACATTACACATAGTAACATTAGTATAACAAATGATAACATTATTATAATACATTAACATTACACATAGTAACATTAGTATTACACATAGTAACATCAGAATTACATATATTAACATTAGAATTACACATATTGACATTAGTATTACACATAGTAACATTAGTATTACACATGTTTACATTAATATTACACAATAACATAGGTATTACACATAGTGACATCAGTATTACACATAGTAAAATTAGTATTACATATAGTAACATTAGAATTCACCTAATAAAATTGGAATTATGCAAAGTAACATTAAAATTACACCTATTGACATTAGAATTACACATGGTAACATTAGTATTACACATATATACATTAGTATTACACATGATAACATTAGTTTTACACATATTAACATTAGTATAATATATTAACATTACACATTATTACATTAGTATTACACATTGACATCGGTATTGCACATACATGTATTAACATTTATATTACACATAATAACATTAGTATTACCTGTTCACATATTGGTGTGTCACATTTTGGCATTATTATTAAACATTTTGACAAAAGAATAATAGCACAAATTTACATTAGGGGTTTCACACTGCTTACCTGTATTTTACCATAGAACTGGGTGTGTCCATGCCAAGAAATGATTTCACTTCCATTGCACCTGATCCCACCAAGATTTTCCATAAGTCTGTATTTGCCCTGGGCAAACATATATTGTGTTCTATATGTTGCCCTGGGGTTATTCTACAGTTTACACTTTTGTTTCTATATTTTATTGTAACCTGTGTATTTTCATTTTACTTTTGTATATAAACTGTATTTGAGTGACAACCAGTCTGCTGAAGTATAATTTTTGGGTTTTTTTTTCAGAGGAAAAAATTGAGTTAACTATTACCAACTACATCTATCCTTCTGGATGTCAAAATGTACAGATTGGTAGCAACAACAAGATAGTATATCCTGTTACAGAAGCCAATCACCTACTTAACCATAAAGGTATATTACTATTTGATATTCCTTGAAAGCTAAGATAGTCGTATTTTGTATTGCTTACACATAGACGGATTTAGAAATAATTCAGGGTTTTTCATCCTTGTATCATACCACTTCCTGTTCTGGAACTCTACGTCAGTATTAAATTCGAGCACAACTGATGAAGTCTAATTGACGGAAACAAACGTCTTGAGCATTTGTGTTTGTCTGTACTTTTTGTTTTTACTAAAATATAACTTATAGGTATTATATGTATAATATTTCTACAGGAATGTGATTTAATTTGGCACAATAATTATTAAGACCAATTTCACAAAGGTGTTTGTGTTGGGGATTTGTGTTTATATTAAATTGCTAATTTAAGTACATTTTAAATTATGCACATCTATAGAATCGTGCTAGAGGTTTATGAACAAACATCATTTACCATTACTTGCTTACTTCTCCATGGCACCTGATCCCACCTCTTGGTTTCCAGATGTCCGTGTTTGTCCATTTTTGCCGGATTTGTTTCTGTGTTCTGGACATCCTTAGGATTTATACTTTGGTATCTGAGATATTTTATATTTCTATGTAAACCAACCTTTTTTGAATAGATTCCAGTGACTTCATTTTTAAGTGTATTTTCTTAATATTTTCACCACTCATATTTCAATACACATAGGCTGACCTCTTACCATTTTTATATATTTACATACCGACTGCAATTCCCTTCATTGCAAGTATATAGAGTGATTTATTGTATATTCTGTAAATGCAGTTGCGTGCCCCGAGTATTAACCGCTTTATTTTTCAGCGTAAGAATACATGAACGAATCAATAAAGAATAGAATACCAAATGTTTATTTCTAATATATTTGATCTTAAAAGCCATACATTAGGCCTACCACAAGACAAATAAAAATCACAGAAAGAAATTGGAAACACGATACTACATCTGTAGCACATTGTACAGCCTACAGGCACATATCGCGATATATCTAGGTCACGTTATGACCAGATTCACAGACCACAGTCTGGCACAGAAATGAAAGTTCGCTTTGTAGTTACAACAGAAAAAAGAGAGTTAGGCCTAGTGCAACTTTGTCAAGCATTTCTTGATATACAAGTCGATTTGTTTGCCTTGACCAGATATTCCTATCAGAAACAATTCGTCACCCGCATCGTGTGAAATCAGGTCGTGTGAAATTCTTACTCAAGTTACGTACCAATTTGCCACCAATCAGTCATCATGGTTCCCAGCTGATTGGTAAAAAATGTCAAATTAAATGGCTACTTTCAGTTGTCATGAATGAATATTAGCTGTCTCACTTCTCGTAAGTCACACTCAAACTTTCTATGGTATATCCCATTAATAATATATCGGAACGCAGATTCGTTGTAAATACATTATACAGCATACTCATGGGCGTGGCCATTTGCATTTTCAATTCTGACCTTACGGTTACCAAGCAGACGAATAATTTTAAAATACCTTCAAAACAAATATGACACTTATTCCATATTACCAGTTTCTTTCAAAATGATATGAAAATAAGAAAATAAACCTTAATCCCATTTAGTATTTCCGGACAGAAAAGAGGAACTACTTTTCATCTCACACAGCTGTTTACTGTTGCGTCATATGAAAAAATCCCACCGCAAAGCCAATTACATTGAATGAGTTTCGTTATCAGCTGACTACAGATTCACAGAAACTGGTTATATAAATAAATTTAAGGATGTGCTGCACATATTTTTTTTCCATAATCCATTGCATTTATACTCAAAAAATGAAAAACAACTCTTAAGTGGAACTGGTTGTTTACCAGGAAGTTACATGCATTTTTCTTGTTTGGTGAATTTTGCAACATCATTTCTTTCTTTGTTCTCAGTAAATCACTCCGAGAACAAAAATTGTTGTGAAGAAAATATTTTGCATTTTGAAATTTTAGTATCATAAAATAATCACTTATTTATGAAAACAAAGTATATGGATTAAGCTTTAAGATCATGAAATTTAAAAGAAATTGTTACTAAAATCATTCCCAGGAGAATAATTTCAAAAAAGATAATTTAAATGACATTTATTCATAAACTTATTATAGTATACTGTAGTCTACTTTGCTAAAACCAAATGTGATCTAAAATGTAATGTTTTACAATGAACATTTCTAGTAGGATCTTTTTTTATTTTTACTGGACTTTGAAATTGATCACTTTCCCATTAATGTTTTTTGTAATATAAACAAAAGATCAAAAGTTTTTTTAAGCGACATTTCTTTAGAAGTAAGTTATGTAGCACACAAGCCTCAGAAATGTGCGAAACTTACCAGAGGACCGTGGTTTCTTCAATTTTTATCTGATATGCAGATGTAAATCAACAACAAGGTCCCAGTTTGAATCCAGGGGCCCATTGTATTAAAAAGTCATTAAGTTATATGATTGATCTTAAGATGTGGGCCTGTTATATCAACCCTTCCTTTACTAAGTATTAGTGCACTTTATAGATCTTGATAGTTTATGAATGCATGTATCTGCTGCATTTAATAATATACTATACTTAAAAGTTTAATAAAGACATCAAAATGTTTTCTTTGATCTCTCTTTATTCTAGAATGCGTGTTTAAGTGCTCAATTGGTTAAATATCGCGTTCAATTTGCCTTGATGGCCACAGCACGCTTTTCTGAAGTTTCCAGCGTAAGCGATACGTGGTTAGTAATCGATTAGAATTTCTTGCAATCATTGACAGTATTCATTGTATTGAAACAGAAAAACTTTGGTTTTTGGAATAAAATTTTGATTGAAAGATGCCTCACATGATTGAAAATGATCGTTTGCTGGCAGCAATGTTGCAAGGCAGTTTACAGTTCATATTAACACTGTATATGCTTTATGGAGACGATACCAGCAAACTAGCACCGTTCCGGGAACCTCCCACGAACAGCACGCCCGCTTGTGACGTCACTTGGGCAAGATACGTATATGCGGACATCACATTTGCGTAATCGATTCCAGTCGGCTTCTTTGATCGCTAGAAGCATCCATGGGCATCGACGGTTAAGTCTTTGTACCGTAAGGAACAGATTGCGAGAGGCCAACATCCGTCCTCGACGTCCTGCTTTCTGTCCTGTTCTGCTCTTTCGTCACCGTGTTGCGAGGTAAGCGTGGTGTAGGAGGCATTTCAATGACAGATTGGTCAGAAGTTCTGTTTACGGATGAAATCTTGACAGCAATGACGGTTGTGGTCGGGCTTACCCTTACCGTTGTGCCGGAAAACGTTAATTGACACCTGCCTTATTCAGCTCCGCCAATTCAGTCATACACTCTATTAAACTTTTGAAACTTTTTGCACCCCCCTTACTTTCAGTGGCTGTTCGTATCAACCATGATGGACATAATCCGTGATTTGATGTTTGAATGCAAAGACAATGAATTATATTAAATAATGATATACATAATTCCACATAATATTTTGTATATGAATCTATAAATGAAATTACTAAACTACAGGTTCTTTTTTCCGCTAGTATATAAAGTTAGACACTTTAAACAATAATACTTACTGTAAAATAATACTTGCTGTAAAAAAAAGTCCAGATTTGGTCACCATGCAGAATTCTTTTAAAAATAATCGCTAATCATAAGTTTGGTCCGAAGTCCAATTCTAAGATAAGTTGATGCGATGCAAACTCTAATAATTGATCTTTTGTGAGTGATTCCAGCTGGATTTGAGTAAATTAGGTGTGATTCACGGCGGATGTGACCGGCCAACAGTATGCTTACCGCTCCATTGCACCTGCTCCCACCTCTGGATTTCCAGTGGTCCGTGTTTGTTCAGTATACACCAGATTTGTATATGTATCCTGGACATTAGATTAATACTGTGGTAACTGAGATTTTTAAATGCTTATATCTCAAGGAATTAAATAAGTTCTAAGTGCTAGTACTATAACATCATTTTATTTGCTGTATTATTCTTTGATAATTCGGTGTGAATTTTTTTTTATCTGAAAATACCCTTCGTAAAATTTTGGACATTGCATAAGTTGCATAAGTCAAATACTTGTATGTGGGTACCAAGAGTTGAAGTCTCTGTGTAAGTGATAAACTGTTGGTGGAACATAAACATTTATACAATTATAATACAAATAATTTCATTTTACACATTTTGATTTGTAAGAAATACATTCACATAATTATGATGTGACCATGTTCAATATGTTTATATTAATAGCGAAACTAAAACACTTGTGACAATGAACGCAACAAGATGTATAAATGTTATTAACAATTCCAAAGCTATAATTATACAATAAAGGCTAAAACAAATGCACAAGACGAACGTTTCTGTCAATAAGATTTCATCATTGGAGCTCGAATTACGAAACATACAGTTTTTTTTACATTGCACCTCTCAAAATTATTACATAAGTTATAAAAGTAGTTATTTGCTATTACACTATGTATTACTTTACTTATTACATTAACCATTATATTATTATATTATCCATTACAGAAATTATTTTTATTTCAGATCAATCAGACCTGACCCGCAATGAAATCCTGATAGGAATGATAAACAGCATAATCAATCCTTCTTGTTCATCCAATCCAAAAGAAATGTCTGTTTGGGATCTAAAAAATAAGTTTGAAAACATTTATGGAAATTCATTCGAAAAACTCTATGGTCTTCGGATAAATCAGTTTCTGGAGAGGAATCCAGAGTGGTTTTTACAATTTCAAATAAAAAAACGAATGATGGTGAAACCAATCATTCGTGTCAGAAAACGACCACAGAAAGCATTATCTAAACGTCTTTCGAATGAAAATAATGACGTAGATGTATTAGGATGTCCAGGTATCAATG
Organism: Atrina japonica; assembly: GCA_030159075.1. Classification (NCBI taxonomy): domain Eukaryota; kingdom Metazoa; phylum Mollusca; class Bivalvia; order Pterioida; family Pinnidae; genus Atrina; species Atrina japonica. Next base: position 11,874 of record BROG01000801.1, read on the forward strand.
ATTCAGAGACTGAAACGGATTATATGACAGCTGATGCTTCCTCTGGCATTGACGACTTTCCATTGTTTTCTGACGACTACTCGGCCAGCAGTGAAAATGATGAAGACAATACATTAAAATCTTCTTCATCTAGTCACAGTAACTCATGGACAGTAGTTAAGAGAAAAAGTAAACATCGAGGGAAAGTTACAAGTGTTGATAATGAATGTCAAAGTGCGGAAAGTAGTAGTAGTATGTATCCACAAAGAACTGTAGACCGCGATGAACTGTTATCATTGTTTAAATCCTTGATTGATAAGCCAGAGAGTAGTGATTTACTTTTTCGTAAATCAATGACAGAATACATTAAGCACCCATGTGAATTCCTTTTAGATGTTGTGAGCATGTGGAACACACCTGCACGGTCAAAATCTCACATTGTTATTGGTGTTGATATGGAGAAGGATGTATCTGAGCGACTGGTGGGGATCAGGGACAGTGTAGAAATATCTAGACTGCATAGGCTAATACACCCTGATGCGGTCACTTTCAAACCAGAATTTTATTACTATGAAATATTTACAAACAAGAAGCTCTTTGGTATTCTAGAAATACCATCAAGTCACGGATCAGGAGTTCCCACAATAACAAAAATAAATACATGTATGGCACACAACAAATGTAGATTATATTCAAAGGATGAACTTTGGTATAGATGCAAAACTGGGAGAAAAACTTGTAATCTATCAGATCCGTTTTTATCCTGTATCTACCAGTGGTTTTCAGTTTGTAGTAAAGATGAGAAGACTAAACACGTATCAAAATTAAAATCACTGAAACCTTTAGAAATGAAAAATGCAGGAACAAGCACATCGCATGACAGTGGAAGTAGTGAGGATAGCAGTGATCCTCAGGCATCGATGATAGGTCCAACACTAACAAACTTTAAGAAAGCTGTACAGGGATTCACAAAAGGCAGATACGTCCTGGTGTCTGGGGATGTTTCAAATGGGACCAAAGATTTAGAAGCATTTTCTACTGTTCCTTGGATTGCTGTTTATGACTTTGATATCATGAGCAGAGACACCGGACTTCTTTGTGCCAATGAATCTTTCCTTTCAAATCGTAGATCCCTTCATCTTACAACTTGGGAAAAAAATTCTGCTATCCCGATATGCGAAAATTCTACAGTGTGGTCATTTCTCCGTGGACGCAGAGACGAACCAGAGAGTAGACTTAAGGAAGAAAAGGATCCCCGCGGCTGGTATAAAAGAGTCAAAGAAAGTATTGATCAACAGCTAGAATATTTACAGAAGTTCATTGAAGGTTACACCGTGCTAACATTTTTGATACTGTGGCCAAAGGATGAAATGTTATCGCAATTTATACACAAATTTCTGCTTTGTGTAGATGAAAATTTGGATCCCTCTCCTAATATGGTTTTGTGTTTCGAAGCGGAACCAAAGACTAAAATTGGGAAGTCTTTCTTCAGTGTCTTGCCAAATGAGATTGGTAAAAATCTGAAACTCATTCAAACAGACCTTCCAAACATATGCCAGTGGATAAACGAGATTACGAAAGATAAGCAGAATATAGCTCCTGTTAAGTATGAGATACCAAGTGGCGAAAATGGTTTGAGCAAGGGTATAGATGAAAAGGAAGCAGCATGGCTTAGAGAGGAACTTGAAGTTCTTTATTTAAGTAATATTTATGCAAAGGCCAAAACAGATGCAAATGCGCTGGTAGAAGAAACTGAAAACTTTTTCCGTGGTGGTTCTTTACACTGGTTTGCTTGGTATGAATGTGGAGTTGGACATTTTGATGTTGAGAGAAACATAATGAAGGATGTGAAAGCAAAAATAAAGAACTACATCGATGAAAACAAGGCAGGAATAATTACACTGTATCATGCCCCTGGTGCTGGTGGAACTACTCTTGCACAAAGAATTATTTGGGATTACCATACCAAGATACCGTGTGCTCATGTAAAATTAAGATCTTTATTACCCGTGGAAGAACTTGTTAATAGAATCGAGATGCTTTACGATAAAAGCCATAAGACAATTTTATTGCTGATTGATGGAGAAGATGAGACCAAAATCAAGCATCTCATGAGAATGCTTAAGGCCCGATGTTATGCAGTTATATTGTATGTGAAACGATTCCCTTACAATCCATATAAACTAAAGAAAATAGGCAATGGAGCAAAATCATTCCTTGAAGGAGTTGTCTCAAAACAGGAAGCAAAAAGATTATCCTTAAAGTTCAGAGATCGGTGTGAGAATGACCAGACGAAGATAAAGAGACTAATGGATCTGAGCGATGATGTTGAATCAGATATTAAACATCATTTGTACGAGTTCGGAATGACGACCTACTCACACGAATTTAAAGGTGTTGAATCATATGTACGAGGTTATCTACAACTGGAGAAGAATATAGGAAATCAACTTCAGCCATCACAAGTTATTCTGGGATATCTGTCCTTAGCTTATTACTATGGACAGACTTCATTGCCGCTACAGTTTTTTGTTACATTATTGCACAAACCTTCCAATTATTGTTTGGAACTTACTGATTTACCCTATCCAGTTCAGGAGTTTGTAGTAATGGATGTTAATGAAAGCAAAAAAGACAATGTAAGGATATGTCATTACATTGTTGCCAAAGAAATTTTAGAACAACTTCTTCTCAGTGGAAATACCAAGAATAGAAAACGAACAAGTGACTTTTCTACTGAAGCTAAACAACGCCTGGCAGATTTCTGTAAAATGTTCATAGATTACTGTGGTAAACGGAAAGTGAAATCAGGGGGAGCCTTAGTTCATATATTGACGAAAATATTCATATTTCGAGACAACAAGGAAATGGGGGAAAATGCCGTGCAAAATAAGAGGAAACCTGCCCTGTCTCGTCTAATGACGGATATCTGTTCAAAGCCACCATTATTCACTGAGCGTTTGAAAGTACTTGACAAATTGACTGAAACATTTCCAAATGACCCAAATTTCCATGCGCATCTAGGCAGATTTTATGCATGCTGCAGACCAGATAAAGAAGACATTGCTGAAAGATGTTTTCAGAAAGCTTTAGAGTTATGCGAAAAACAGTCAAAGGGCAAAAACGTGAACGAAATAGAGGAACGAATTTTGCATTCTTTGACACATATTTATCATATGTATGGAAATATTCTCCAGAAGAGAATTGCAAGATATACAGGACTTGCTCCAGGTGATGAACCAGAGTTACAAACCGACCCAGAGTGTTTTACATATCGCATGAATGAAATTTTACCGCTTGCAAAACGTTCTTGTTCGTATTTCCGAAAATGCAGGGAACACACACCACCTGGTCATGAAAGTTGCTTTGGCTTTACCGGCGAGATCAACGTCCGTCTTCAAATATGCGATTTTGTTGAACGCAATTTCTCCGATAGTGAGGAAGTGTTTGGCATTGACGGATATTTGAAAAGCTCTGATGAGAATGATGACCCAGCCATACAATTCATACAGAAAAGTATATTTAAGATCGACAACCTTTTGATGGAATGCTACAGTGTGGTAGATGAAGAGGACATTGATTACTCAATACAGAAAGTTGTTATGTGGTTCAATCATTTGTTTTACAAACATGCCGAAACCTTGGACAGTTTCAGCAGTGGAGATGATATTCATTCATGTCGGCTTAAAATTGCTGCAAAAAAGTTGCGATGCGGCACAAGAGAGAGAAGTCTAAAGATTCTTGAAAATATCACCCAAAAAGAGGAAATTGAGGAGATAATCGGGCTTTACGAGAATATTTTTCAAAATATACCTTTGTGTAGTTTCAAAGGGAGTAAAGCGACATTAGATAGGGATTATCAGGAATGGTTATTCGCTGTAAGACACAAGTATATTGAGAAAGAATATAGTTTAGAGGAGGTTTTGCTTCGTGTGCGACAATGGAATGACTACTTGCACTCTCCGATGTCAAAGTATTATCTATTCATTATCTTAAGTTTGCTGGGATTCGGGAAAGAGAATATAAACGGGAATAGCGAATGTTTGACTGAAGCAATTGAAATACACCAAGCGGATATGATTAAATCTAGCAAAATGGTTCTGAAACCCAGATACCCAAGAGAATGGCTAGGGAGAAATGGAACTGGAATCAAAGTTGTGGAATCTGGAATTAGATTTTTGGGCAACAACACGATAGATGAAAGAAATCTGAAGGATGAAATGAATAATTTCCAGATATGCAAGGGAACTATATGTCGGCCAAATAACAAAAAGTTATCTGGATATATTTCACTAGACCTTGGAAATAGCATAGTGCCCGTAAGAGTTTTCTACATACCACATACAGCAAGGATGGCCAATTCATCTTTTGCCGGAGCACGTGTAGAGTTCATTCTAGCATTTACTTTGCATCATGGCTATGAGGCATTCAATGTGAAAATACTAAACAAATACTCATGCCCAAATAATGAATGCAGCTCTCGATCGGAAATGACGAGCATAGAAAAAAGCAAAAAATGTGCAGCCTGTGGACACACAATTTTGAACGCTGATTTAAAAACTTGAAATATTGACGTAATCGGAAATGGCAAGTTTTCAATGAAACTTCATATTGTTGTATTGTTAGAACAGAAGCATAAGGCCAAAACTATTTTTGAGAGATAAACAATTTTAACTCACATGAGCCGAAGGCTCAAGTAGGCTATTGTGATCACTCTACGTCCGTCGTCCGTCCGTAAACATTTCATATTTTAGACTTTTTATCTGAAACCACTGAAGAAATTTTTACGAAAATATACAGGAAACAAGTGCTCACGGTCCTTTACAATGTTTATAGGTTTTAGCCACATCAGCCCCGGGATGGATCTCGGGCGGGGTAAAATAGGTCACATAAGGCACCTCTCTTTAAGAATAATCTTCTCCAGAACCGCTACATGAATTAAAAAAGCGTTATTTCTTAGTGATGTAAATGAATGTATGGTTGAAGTTTGTATTTTTCACAAAAATCGGAATATTAATTTTTGACATTTTAAATTTTGTGTTTCTGAAGTTTCAGACTTTCATTCATTTTTGCATGACTTTCTTAATTATCCCCCATTGTGATGCACTATGTTAATGTATTTAACATGTATATAGGTGAAATGTTTTTGTTAAAGAATTTTGCTGAAATGCAGTTTTTAGATATTTTTATGAATTTCTTACAGCTGCAATATTGTTTCTTGACCAGATCAGCTTACATGTACTTATTCTTCATGGCCTTCTTTCCACATTTGTAGATTGTTCTCAGGATGAGCGATTGAGGCCCTCTTGGGCCTCTTTTTTATCTACGTGGGCTACTGACTATATTGGACACTTTGTCTTTGATACTTATTATTATTTATGACTCTGCTATTTAGAGGAAGCAGAAACCGACTTGATATTTTAACTCCACAGCCGAAATCTAACTCCATAATTCAGCGAGCAAGCGTAAGAAAGCTTTTACTCTAAATGATGTGAAATAAGTCTGTCTATTTAAGGGTCATTGAACAATTACGTCATACTAAGGAGGAAATAGTTGATAAGGGTATTTTTTCGAATATAAAACCAACTGAACTTTAGTGACGACCGATCTTTTTTCTTCTGTTAAAATCTCCTGAGAGTTTTATCCTGGGTCGGTTCGCATATTTACCTATGCACAAAGGGCTAATTAAATTAGCATAGATACTTGTTCCAACAGGATCTATTAACCTTTGTCAAAGTATAATGGTTTCAACAATTCTGCATAGTTATGTATTTTATTTTTATGCAAGGTACTTGTTTTCTCTAGTCTACCGAAGGAACATGACGAATGTTTTCGAATAATCCCAATGGAAGACTTTATCGAGAAATTCCGAGGTCGTTTTTTGACCACGAGTATCCACCTGGTTATCCCGACAAGGAAAGAGTAGAAATGCTGGAATATCTCCATGTATATACATGTGTAACCTTGTAATTTCATAATACGGTATTTGAATATATGTGTTGAAGATTTTTCATTTATTTTTCATATCATTTTTTTTTTGTGAGAGTGAAAAAAAGGAAAGCCTCTGTTGTAAACATATTTTCCTATTAACCCTTTCAGCTCAGACTATAATTGACTGGCATTAACTATAGAAAACACATCTTGATTTTCAGTGGTGAAAGGGTTAACATAAAATGGCGGGGCGAAGTAACCGTTTGATTTTCAAAGAGTCCATTCTATTCACTTTTCGCTTCGGAGAAGCCTCACGGGAAATGCGTTTTATTACCAACTGGATATCCCTACGTAAGATAACAAGTAACGATGGTTACTTTTCTCGGTGTAATTATGTTGTATTTCATTTCCTCGAATTTCTTAAATTCGTCCAGGTCAGGTAAATGGATTCAAGGCTCCGCCCCACCACGTTATGTGGTTCACTTAAGTTTTGAAAATTGGCCAGATGAATGCTCAATACAGTTTTTAAAATGTTGAGCTCGAAAAACTTGATCTTTATCAACTCCTAAGTTGTAATGTAGAAAATAAAGTTTTCAATCCAGTATGTTGTGGTCCGAAAACAAATATAGACTTATCATGAAATTGCATTGCATATTTACATAATTAATCATAATCACTGTATTATCAGTGTTACTGTGTATCTAATATGTCAGACTGTTCATGCATGCTGTGGTACCGTACATACGATGAATTTTCATTGCATTCTCTTAGTTTTTGTCAAAACCAGCTCTTGCCAACCTGATCAACATTTCTTAAAAGGTAAATCGGTAATCAGAAAGTTTTCTGCGGGGGGTTATGCTGAATAAGTCATCGATTTACGATTTCATTGCATCTTTGAAACATTGCCAAGGGGCTGTGTTACCATTTATTTATTGAACTTGTTAATGTGATGTACTTTTTAGTTTTTTCGTAATTAAGATTTATATTTGAGAGAGAGAGAGAGAGAGAGAGAGAGAGAGAGAGAGAGAGAGAGAGAGAGAGAGAGAGAGAATTTGAATCCTGGATCAAAGCTAAAACCGATTTGTTATAAAAGAGACCGACATAGGGACAAAATTATTATCACGTGTTTACGGACTACAGATTAGAGTTATGTATGTCAGGACTTTAATCATTATGTATTATTTTTGTTAAATAAATTGATAGTTGATTTTTTTTGTCATTGATATATCTAATTCGTGGAAAATGAATTGATTTTATTTCTCTTGATTATTGTTTAAATTATTTTTAGGAATATGTGGTACCCTTTCTCCGATGGTCGAATAACAATACCACTAATGTATTTAGAAATTATTGTTATTTTTGTTGTTTAACGTCCCACTCAAGAATCTTTAACTCATATGGTAACGTCACCTAATGCCGATGAAGGGCATCGAAGTTTGGCTTAGCACTAACGGCCATTGAGCAGTGATGGTTCTTTAACGTACCAACACCTACTGTGACACGGGATTTCGGTTTTTACTGCCTCATCCAAAAGACAGGGATTTTATTTTATTTCACAATTTTATTTATTTCTCAATGGATTTCACGAGACTTTATACAAGGGTTTACTATGGTAATATCTCGGACAAGTTCGCGTTTCGTAACCCGAGCTTCCTTATTTACAGTTATTACCCTTTGCTATTTCATTGAAATATTATTTTAAGTGCTATAAAAATGTTTTTCTAAAGGAAATTTCACGAAACTTATTTTGAAAAAAACACAGTTAATGTCCTTTTACAATTGATAAGGTTCATTTAACTTGCACTCCAATTTGAAGACCCAATATTACCTAACCTGATTTCAACCGCCAGACGTGTGTGGATACTAATTTTAGACGAGATAAAGTAATTACCAAATACAATGATAATGAGCCTATCTGATAAATTTATTATAGATAATTGAAAAAAAAATCAACACAATATAAATAATACAGACACCAATCGAATAATTTTGAGGGACTACAGTAGACAACATACAAATATGGTGACCATAAGAAAAACACGGATCAGGTGCAGTGGAGGAGTAAGTATCCCCTATTGACCGGTTCAACCCGCCGCGAGTCCACAGTCAAATAAAATACATAGGCAAAGATAGACACAGGTGTTGAAAATTGGGGCTTAGCCCCCCAGACGCTTCTGGCGTGTGTGTGTTTTAAGTTGGTTTAGCCCCCCCCCCCCAACTTTCAATTTGCTTCCAACGCCTATGAAATAAATGTGGAATAAAACCTCGCCACAATTGGTACAGACGACTTAACATCCGCTATGGAACAGGTAACTCAACATTCGATTTATTGACACATTGTAATTGCAAACATGGTCTTTATACCGACCGTCAAACGCGATATACCTTAACAACAACCCATCAGTTATAGGTTTGCCGCTGTATGTGACGTGTTCATATGTTGAACTTAACATACTCAAACATATCGGATCATTTGTGAGACATAAACACCATGTGCATGTGATTGCAGGATAATACTACTTTATAATGTGGAAATTGACGATAAGAAAACCGAAATCGTCACGTTTGTTTGGTTGTCAATTTCCGTTTTTGTCTAAAGTGAGTAAAATGTCCAATAAGGAAGTGTGTGTGCTGGATTTTGTTGTGTCTTCAATATCTAAATATCAAATTAAAGGTCTAGTGTTTTTGCTTTTGGTTTTGAAGCTTCTGAATGAAGTCTGCTTCATATGAATACAGGAGCGCAATTGGTCCACGCGGGAAGGTAATGCTGACAATTTGCTGTAAGACTTCATCTTCAAACACTACTGTACTTTTGTCCGTTAAAGATGCCAACATCTGTTTTATATCAACCTCAGTGTATTTATACCTTGAACCATTGTGGTGTTTGACGAAATAAGTGTCATTATGACCAGTGACTAGGTATATAAATCTTCGAGTACCACTTTTGGTGAAAAAGACAATCTTCGGTGATGCCAAAAAGTTTCTCTTTTTAATTTCCATATGGAATTCTTGTGGATGATGTGGATAAGTCGTGCGTTTTGACACCATTGAATTTTTTAAATAGCGTTTTTAAATTTGTCTAAAAACTTTTGAAATTTTAATAATTCACATCTGATTTACAAGTTTCTCGAGAAAGCAACTGTACAGTATTGTTGAAGTTGCGAAGTGTAGGTATCCAATATAAATATGTGTACCAAGAGAGATAACTTCTATGTGTGATCTTCTTCATGCAGCAACACGCTTGAATTAAAACTCGAGAAAACAAGGAACATACAATTTCGAATCTTTTCGTTTGTCGGAGGCATATATCTATCTTAGATTATTGCTAGAGACACTATACACGGTAACCAAATATCCATTGCTGCATTTTGTGAAATTTAAACTGTTCATCCACGCATATCCAAAATGAATACCTAACTAAGTTAGTTTAAAAATAGATGTCTCATGGTACTCGCGAAATTCTATCTGTTTTCGGTGAAGTTATGCTAAAGTGCACTGCATACGTAAAGACACGTTGTTAAACATTCCACAAACTTAGTGAAGTGTTCATGGGTGGATTGTGATCGGTGCATATTATATAGTTTTATAGGATTATACCAGATTTTAATTAATTATTGATAAACTGAGATGGCAATAGCTTTCACAATTAGTAAATTATTTCCAGTAGTTAAACCTTACACTTTGCAAAACGTACTGAACTGAAAACCGGGCAGATACACTGAGACAAGGTTGACAACATAAATACACATTATCATGTGCTCTCTTATTCTCGTATTGATATTGCTATCCGCTCAACCAATGTATGTGTATGGTAGAGGAATATCGTCGGATAAAGTAAATTATAACGATGATGGACATTTTATACACAATGCAGGAAATAACCTACCAAGGAAGACAACCCGTATGAAGAGATCGGGGCACAACCATGTAGATATTTTGGCTTATCTGCGTGGAAAGATATATACTGTGAATACAAATAATAATGATTGGCACACAGACCCAAAACAGGCAATAGTTATCAAGGATGGCGTAATTGAATTTGTGGGCGATAATTCAATGGCTGAGAAACTAATTTATAACTACTACAGTCAGGGGTCTAGATATAATTTGAAAATCTTCGATCTCAACGGCGCCGTAATTCTTCCGGGTATTCATGATATTCATACTCATCCATTGGAGGCCGGATCTGAACTTGGTGGCACCTGTACTCTTCCACCGGATACACCTCCTGACCAGATGATTGATATCATCAAAGAGTGCGCACCTAATCAAGTGGGTACTGAGTGGGTTCTAGGATTTGGCTATTCAATAACTAGTTTTCTGAAGTACATAGAAGATGGAGGTATAGCTCCCAGGAAAATACTAGATCAAGCTGTTCCAAATAAACCAGCTGTTATGATGGAAGAAACTTCACACTCTGTTTGGGTCAATTCCGAGGCCCTACGTCGCGCAAATATCAACCAAAACACTTTCCCGAGACCTGGCGGTATAATCATGACTGAGCATGGTTCAAATGAACCAAATGGCATGTTATTTGAAAATGAAGTGATGCTTATAATGGATGAAGCTTTAAAACCAACTCCAGTTCTTGAACAATATAATTATGATGGACTTTTGTATGCGTTGGGGAAGTTGGCAGAGAACGGAATAACATCTGTCTGTGACGCTAGATTGTACACGAAAAGAAATCACCAAAAAGCTTGGCAAACTGCATGTGACAATGGATCATTAAGTGTACGTGCCATTCTAGGTATCTGGGCATCACCTAGCGAAGATGATCGTACACAGATTCAGCATTTGCAGGATATGTATTCAGATGGTAATCCGAACTGTACAATGCGCATCACTCAGATCAAATTTTATTCTGATGGAATAGCTCAGAGCACGACAGCTGCCATGCTTAAGCCTTATCTAGTGAATATAAGTCTCCCAGGTCTAGAGGAGAATATCGGTATGAATTATTTTGATCAAGCTCGTCTTGAAACGTATTTGTCCGCTCTGCAAACATTTGACTCAACAAAACATTTCGATTTTAATATCCATGCAATAGGTGACCGCGGAATACACGAATGTCTTAATGCAATTAACAGTACTTTTCAAACTAATACGAGACATCGTATTACTCACGTTGAGATTCTTAATAAGAAGGATGTTAATCGATTTGCTGATCTAGGTGTCATTGCCGATTTCCAAGTCGCTGGAAATTATTCGCTTCCTCGGGAAAAACCTGATGTAGAGGAATTAATTGGGAAAAGTCGGGCTTCTCTGTATATTCCTGTAAAAACTGTTTCGGATGCTGGTGGATTTACTACATTTAGTAGCGACTGGGATGTGAGTGATTTAAATCCCTTTGTCGGGATCCAGCATGCAACAGAGAGAGGAAATGAATCCGTTTCCGTTAAAGCCGCCATTGAAATGTACACAATAAATCCAGCGTATGCCATGCGACATGAAAATGTAGTAGGATCGTTGGTCGAAGGAAAAGAAGCTGACTTAATTGTTATCAGTCAGGATATTCTTGTTGTTCCCAACACAAACATTAAAAAAACGAAGGTTTTACAGACAGTTCTACAAGGAGAATCTGTTTACCTGCGAAAGGGATCTGTAAATACAATGAAAGATGTGTCCCGTAATTACATCGATGATTACTGTCCAAATAATAAGTGTGTTTACATTCAGACACCAAGCTCGGGTAGTCAGCTGTGTGCATTTTACCCAAGCATTATCGTTATGATATGTCTATTTTACCCTGCCATGTTACATTTTGTGTCGTGAACAACATATACAATTTTTGGCGATATGGTACTCTGATACTTCACAAAGGATGACCTCTAAGTGCAAGAACAGTAAGAACCGTGGAATAAGCTACACTGGAGTTTTACGTTTACATGCAGAAAATACTATAGATATAGATATAGTGAAAATCTGTAATAGTAAATAAATCTTGACATTGAAATGAATTATGATCACAAAGGAAAAGGTATCTGTATTATGATTATGGTATTATGTTTATAATATATATATATATATATATATATATATATATATATATATATATATATATATATATATATATATATATATATATATATCATGACTTATCCATCCCTTGCAACTTTACATAAGACACCATTGGACTCTTATAGGATTGTATATAGTGTGACACGCCTAAAGACCAACTCGCCTAAGAGACAACCTCACATTTCAGACCATTATTTTCCAGTCACTTGATAAATTCCTAATTAGATCAGAACCTCACTTAAGATACCACCTCACCAATAAGGCCACTTTGAGTCAATCGGGTAGTTGGTCTTAATTGCGAGGTTACACATGTCAGATGTGTCATATGGGATCTCACTGTCGACATGTCAGATGCAGCTTGTCGTGTCATGTAAGATCTCAAAAGTCGGCATGTCATATGTGGCTTATGTAATATATCACTATCAACATGTCAGATGTGACTAGTCATATCAGATATCACAGTTGACATGATAGATGTGAATTGTCATGTCATATAAGATCTTATTGTCGACTTGACTTGTCATATCATATAATGTCTCAAGTTCGACTTGTCATGTCATATTAGATATCACTGTCGATGTTACAGATGTGACGTATGACTCATAAGATATCACTGACAATGTGACAGATGTGACTTATGTCACATAAGATATCACTGTCGATATGACTTGTCGTGTCACATCAGATATCACTATCGATATGTCAGATATGACTTATGTCCTACAAGATCTCACTTTTTATATGTCAGATGTGACTAGTCATATAAGAAACCACAGCTGACATGTCAGATGTGTTTTGTCATGTCATATAAGATATCACTTTTGATGTGACAGATGTGACTTATGTCGTATAAGAACACAATTTTTATATGTCAGATGTGACTAGTCATATAAGATATCACAGCTGACATGTCAAATGTGACTAGTCATATAAGATCTCACTATCGACATGTCAGATGTGACTTGTCATGTCGTATAAGATATCACTGCTGTTTTGACAGATGTAACTTATGGCATATAAGATATCGTTATTGCAATATCATCTGTCCACTTTTATATCATATATCACATATTCAGGTATCAATTATCATATCAGTAATTACATGACTGTCTTAGTCTCTCGTTGCTGATTGGCCTATTATATACTTTCTAGGCTTGCTCAGTTGTTATATCAATATATTATATTTATTATATAAAATCGCTTCAATCCAACACCCAGTACATTGAAGATTATAAAGGCAACATAGTAAGAATGAGTCAATGACCTCATAATTGTCGTTGTTTCACATCCCGCTACTTTTAGCTAGATTAACCATTCAAGGTTACTGACCTTTTTATATTTCAAAAGTATTACTTATCCAGATAAGATATAAATCATGTTAAAAAAACAATTGCTGACTTTTGATATTGGTCGACACGTTGATTTATCAACCCCGGGAAAAGTGGTATTTACCTCGGACGTTGGCCTCGTTGAATATAATATCCCTGGAGTTGATAAATCGAAGTGTCACCCTCATCAAAAGTCAATAATTGCATAAAATCACTGTTGTCACATGTGTCATGTCAGTTTCCATGTCTTATAAGGTAACATTTGTCATATATATATACATATGGCACATATGACACAAGGTACATATATAGAAGTTGTCATGTCAGATTTCACTGCCATATTTGTGTTCATATTTTCATTTACTTTAGAATTAAAATGACATACAATAAAATGATGTACATGTATATGCAGTAAAGGGACTTGAAAAAATTGGCCTTTATAAACAGGTAATCCTTATATACAGGTGGCCGCTATAGCAGGTTTTACTGTATACTTAAATTATTTTGTGGACAACGGTAAATCGGGAAGATTGCGAAGTGAAATTATGAGATTAGTAGTATATGAATTTGAATACTTACTCTTTGCATGGTCCTCGAGTTTTGTCATCAATATCACCGTGGATAATCTAAAGAAATGGTAACAATGCGGGCAGAAAAAGAACATACATCAAACTTTTACAGATACAAGTTAGATCCGCTAAGTACTTTGTATTCTAGCAGTATTAAAGTACGATTTTGAATTTAGCAATAGCAGAAATATATTGATAATAGATAACAGACTAATAATGTCAGAAGGAAAGCACACGTGTGTCAGAAAGTAAATAGGATACATTACTTTCTTTAAGTCGAAAAAGATAAAAATCCAAAATTCATTCTGCTTAACCAATCAAAACATAGGTAACTGAGTGTTAACCTTCGGGAGGTTCAGACTATTATTGTAGGAAGAAGGACATTAGTCATGCTCCCTGTGACTTCATAGTCAAATTGAAATCAAATCAAACGATGAAAAACTTCAGCTCGCTAACGAACGGGTGACTTGACATTTCAGTTAGTCAAAGATGGTATTTCCAAACTAAGAGATTATACCGACCGTTATGTTTTTTTTAAATCCTAATCACGACTCCTAATATCATAGAAACAACAATTTAAATTTATATGAAATGACTTTATTGAACTGGCTCCGCCATACCTGGTTATTGGGAATATAAATACCAAACATGCAGGCGATAAAGGGACATTAGCACTTTTGAAATATAGGAAATTCAAATTCATTACGTTTGTCGTATGTAGTTTTTTTTCGTCATAAATTAAATTTTGTTTGTTTATTGTTATTTAACGTCCCACTCAAGAATCTTTCACTCATATGGAGACGTCACCAAATACCGGTGAAGGGCATGGAGCAGTGAGGGTTCTTTAATGTACCGACACCTACGGTGACACGGGACCTCGGTTTTTACTGTCTCGTCCGAAAGAAAGAAAATGACCTGCCGCCGGCTGGACTCGACCTATAGACATCACGGTTAAGAGTAGAGCGCGTTACCGACTGAGTCAGGCCGGCTCTCATAAATTAGTAAATAGTTTGTCGCTCATTCTGCATATGAAATGATTTTATGTTGAACTGGCCCTGTCATATCTGGTCTCTGGGGATATAGATAACATACCTGCAGGTGATAAAGGTATGTTAGTATGTAGTAAGTAAATTGTCTAAATAGGAACTAAAACGAATGTCCGAATATAGAATTCTCTTTACAAAATTATTCATCATGGTGCGAAATTTGGTTTTGTTTTGTTATAATTTGTCAATCAATATTTTATTACTATTTTTAAATAGTTAGATGATGCACGTCGCCATATCACAGACATTATTTTTACCATCTGTTTGCACTGACAATATATAATCATTATATAAAAAATGTTGTCCGTCATCTCATAACAGCCAACGGCTGTTCCAGATATTGTTCGTACAAGAACAGGCGCGCGTTCCCAAAGGAAATTTGATTTTTTGGAATTAATATGATAAAAAGAAAAGTTGGATAACATAAGAAATAATTAATGCTAACTCGCTTCGTGAAATATTCAATTGCTTTATTTGTCCATTTGGCATTCATAAGTGCAATACTTAATTATAAAACACGATATCATATGTGTTATACCTGTATTTGGAAAAAACGTTCGCTAACTTTTAAAATGAGTTGATCTCACGCATCATAAATGTACAGTTACTGCATGAAAATTGACCTGTACAAATTAACGCAAATTTAGGGAAACTTATTAAAAATAATTTAATCAATATAAGAACTGAAAAGAAGTGACGAAAGATTCTGTATAGTAAAATCCATATCGCCTGGCGGGATGGAGTCTTGTGAACCTTTTCTTAACCTGGACGACTGGCAATAAAGAATACTGACAAGAGTTATCGTTCCTACTTATTATCATACAGAGAGGAATAAAACGTTCCCCGCCATATTATGGGAATCGGACAATAATGTCTTACTAATATGAATGTGACATGTTCTGCAATACAGAAATAAATACGTGATGTTTTGGTCACATGAATAAGCATAACAATTATTAATGAGACATTTACCTCTAAAAGAGCTATGTTAGTGGTGATTGCACGAGTATACGGGTCACACAAACATGGCAGATTCCTCTTGTATACAACAACATGGCACGTATGTTTTCCTTATGTCTAAACATACTATCCGAGGAAGAATTGTCTTCGATATATATATGTATTTGTCTCCATTTAACTATTCTTACTAATGGTCCCCGTCATAAACTAAGTTCCACATTTTGTTGGAAACTTAAAAACAATAAGCTCTATCTTTGAGTAATCGTCTGTACAAATGGCGGGAAATCTTCCAGATCGACGAACACACGCACACGTCTGAGACATTAATGGATTTTATGGGAATACCTTCATCGTGTATGTTTTGTTAATGATGTCATCTTGTATGCAATTATTCATAGAACATAATTGATGAACAAAGTCTTCATTTTTATTCGCCAAGATTTATTTACAAAAGAAAACGTTACATTCTCCGTATGAATTTAAACGTGAAGAGACAATAAATTTTTCAACCTGAATTTGAAGTTAAACAAGGGTTAAAGTGGGATCTTTGTGGTTTGACGTTCTGTTTCACGATCCGATAAGAGATAAATTGTAGTATTCACTGTTACAGATTCAAAAAAATCAATTAATTGAAAATTGCTTTTATTCGGTGAATGATAACAAAACGAGGTGACTGTTGTCAATTTGTAAAAAGTAGAGCATTTTCGTATGCTGTCGATAACTACTCAATCAAATTACGGGAGTTACCTCCCTTCGCGTACTAGACGCAAATTTTAACTATCCACGCTCTTTGTTCATCTTCACTTACTTATGATGGGCACGTGAAACTATTATAGTGCTTTAAGGCAGCTGAAGTCTTATTCAGCTGTTATGTGTTTTCATTCACGTAAAAACGGGGCAGTGACAATACAGAGGCACACGAAGTTTTAAAAACAGACCTCTTTTATACCCAGAATGAAATAAAGTATTCTAATTACAACCTGGTCCCATCATTTCCTTCTAGGGATCTAAGATGGGGTTCAGTTCGTAAATTGATTTGAACCGCCTTCTTTTTTATATTGAAATACACGTATTTCGTAAGACAAAATGACAAACCATTTTCAGTAAATATTTGGCGATATTCCATAATACTTCGAAACAGAACTTTTTATTAGTTAAGTGAAGCAAATCCTTTTTCTATGATGCATAACTATCTTTCCCTTCATGTGGTCAGGGCTTGGCATATCTATTCTACTTAAGTCAATCCCAGCAGCCAACACAAAAGTCCACTAAGATCAGCTGATTCATTTAAGAGAAGAATATATATATATATATATATATATATATATATATATATATATATATATATATATATATTATATATATATATATATATATTTATATATATATATATACTAATTACAATACGGGTTGGGGGGGGGGCTTAGTGGCCGAGTGTATAGAACATCGCGATCGTTTTTAATTATGAAGTTCCTCGCATATAATCAGGGAAGGTTCGAGTCACGGCTGCTATTGTGAACCCCCCCCCCCCCCCCAAAAAAAAGAAAAACAAACAAAAAACCAAATTTAAAAAAAATGGCCACCACATTATGACTGAAAAATTATTTAGTGTTTCGTTAAACAACATTCGAATTCTAATTCACAATACGAATTCTCTTTTTACGGGTATACTTTTGTTTATTTTTTCGCAGTTCATGTAAAACTAAATAAATACCGGAAAGTATTTGAGTTATTACACTATAAGTCCCGCGTAATCACACGTGATGCTTTTCTCAAGTACATGAGATAAGTAAAAGAAAGCAATCACATATCATTCAGTTAAAGGATCAAATAACTGACCAACGGGAATAAGTAAATTATTGATTATAGGCTAGGTTTTCAGGCATCGTCGGAGGTAAAAAATAACAACAGACATACAGAGAGAGAGAGAGAGAGAGAGAGAGAGAGAGAGAGAGAGAGAGAGAGAGAGAGAGAGAGAGAGCTCTTATTCCTTAATAGATGGTTTGTACTTAAAGTTGTCGATAATATTACAGACATATCTAATTAAATTTTCTCGCATATGTGTCAAAACAAAATTAACTTGTGACTTGTCTAAAATTACTGGAAGTTGTTATTTCACATAATAAGCGCTCGCTGTTTTAGGCCGATATCAACATTGTCCTGTATTCATTTTTAATCTATAACAAATTGAAAATTAGTAAAGGACGCAGGTATAACAAGTGTAATACACGGATATTTCAGATGAGACGTAAAACCGAGGTCCTATATGGACGTTCAAGATCCCACGGGATTACAAAAAATCATGGGATAAAATGTAGTACTTCACCTGAAACTCGTGACATTGGTGGATTTAAGGGGGAGGTTGCGGGGGTTGCAACCCCCTTTTAAAAATTGAAAACGGCCCAGACCCCTCGCCTATGAAAGCACGCACCTTCGGTGCTCGCATTTCTTAATGACAGAAATTCTCAAATCCCTTTCAAGAAATCATGGATCCGCCACGCGTCATCAAACAACAATGGCATAAATAAACAAAGATTACTATAACATCTAAAAATAACGACAGGGAACATATACGTCACCGACATAAAGATTATTTTTAGAATCTATATTCGATTGCTGATTGTCACGGGATTTCCTAAATTGCGGAAACATAATACTCTTTTCTTTACTTCTTTTTTATTATTCCATTCATCTACACAGAGGCGATGATCCATAGTTTAGCTTACTTTACTCATTAAAGATTCAATGGATATTTATCTTCCAATCTTTGTCATTCATATAAACACGAACCTACATATTACATTCGAGTTCGCCTTACGGCAAGTACGGGTGGTATGCGAAAGCAAAGTACCACCATATGTGTAGTAGGTAGTATATCACAGAGAGAGAGAGAGAGAGAGAGAGAGAGAGAGAGAGAGAGAGAGAGAGAGAGAGAGAGAGAGAGAGAGAGAGAGAGAGAGAGAGAGAGAGAGAGAGTTTGGTATCCTTTATTCCACACCATGAACGTTTTTTACATTTCATCAGTCGTATTTTCTGTGTTTCAACAAAACCTCTTTGTGTTTGATATATAGAACAGACAGTACCGAAATGATGTATTTGTATTGCTATAGTTTCTATTTTTAACCGAGAATGAAATATCGGTGATGAAAATATATATATGACGGAAACTCTCTCTCTCTCTCAATAGCTTTGACTTAATCAATTTGATAATAAATCGAAGAATGATAAGATAAATTGGCAATCGATATGATAAGATATTAATGACAGAATATGAATAATAAGAATAAAGGTACATGTAGACTACTACTACCACCACCACTATTACTTCTTCTTTTTCTACTACTATTACTACTACTACAGTGGAACCTCGCCTAAAGACTATATCGCTTGGGAGACCATCTCACAGTTCAGACCATAAATTTCCAGTCTCTTGATAAAAATTACTTAGCTATCATGGAACCCCATTTAAGAGACCATCTCACCAATCAGACCAGTTTGAGTCAGTCAGTTAGGTGTTCTTAATAGCTAGGTTCAACTGTACTTCTATTACTACTTCTACCACTACAATACTAGTCTTACGGTCCCCCACTACTGCTACTACTACTTCTTTATGTTTGTTTGTTTATTGTTGCTTAACGCCCCACTCAAGAGTATTTCACTCATATGGAGATGTCATTAAATGCCGGTGAAGGGCTTCAAATTTTGGCCTATGCTCGGCACTTACGGTCATTGAGCAGTGAAGGGTTCTTTAACGTGCCGACAC
The DNA here is from genome assembly GCA_030159075.1 of Atrina japonica. NCBI lineage: Eukaryota > Metazoa > Mollusca > Bivalvia > Pterioida > Pinnidae > Atrina > Atrina japonica. The sequence continues at coordinate 31,471 of BROG01000801.1, forward strand.
CTACTGTGACACAGGATCTGTCTTGTCATGTTGGGTGGGTGTAAATACAAAATTTACATCTTGACAAACACCCACCCAGTAAATTCAAAATTTACAACATGACAGTCTCATCCGAAGGACAGGAAACCAACCTGCCGCCAGCTGGACTCGAACTCACGATCAAGAGTCGAGTGCGCTACCGACTGAGCCAACCCGGGTTACTACTCCTTTCATTACTATTTAAAACAAGACTGTTATAAATGATACACATTACAGAAAAATATTCAAGATATTTATTCATGTTTACGGGAAAAACGAACAAATGAATAAGATTCCATACAATCCATTGCGTTTCTTCCTCGATTTCTAACATTATTGTTGTTTTCTATGACATAAAATACATGCATAGTCAAAATGGAATATTCCAGAAAGGTTTAATATCTTGTTGATTTCATACGTAAATTGAATTTGATACTTCGTGCTTCAGTGACTGTATACACTTTGCAACAGATCATGTCTTTCGTTTGCTTTTTATAAACGGAAGAGTACATCACACCACTACTGCGCTATAAGACTTCGGTTTAAAACAGCATTAGCTAAGGGCGAATTGTTCTATACAAATTGGTTTTAGATTTGAACCAGTTGTGTAAACTTTCCATTTGTTACGTAAACCGGTTTTAAACTGGTTCTGAACTAAAACTGGTTTTTCATTTGTTTTATCCTAAACCTAAACTAGTTTATCACATTCAAATTGCCTCCTGGGGTGGTTTAGTAGGTTTATGCAAGTTTGTTGCTACAACAACATGGCGGCGACAACATGGACCAGTACTAGTATCGGATACCTTTTTGTGTCTTCTAGACATTTTCTGGATTGGGGCAGAAAACTGTACTCATAATGACAGAGAGACGTTTTACAATGTTAAAACGGTGAATTGATGAATTCAGACTCCAGATTGATCAGCTATCGATTTTTATTTCGTTTATCACGTTTTAACTTTTTTTATTTAACATGGATATTATCATGGACTGATTTTTGCTTTTTAGCATATTAAACCCAAGCAATTCAAAAAGTGGAAACAGCAATAAGATTAATGCTATTTTTGTAGAATTTGTTATCATTTTCCTCTTTATTTTTACATCTCATATAAAAGAGCGACTGTTTACTTCTTTCTGTATGCCTACCCCATTTTGGTAGTTTAAACCATTTATTTGTTTAGCCATAGGGAGCCGGCCTGGCTCAGTCGGTAGCGCGCTCGACTCTTGATGGTGAGGTCGTGAGTTCGAGTCCAGCCGGCGGCAGGTTGGTTTCCTGTCTGTCGGATGAGACAGTAAAAACTGGGTCTCGTGTCACAGTAGGTGTCGGCACGTTAAAGAACCTCACTGCTCAATGGCCGTAAGTGCCGAGCATAGGCCAAAATTTGAAGCCCTTCACCAGCATTTGGTGACGTCTCCATATGAGTGAAATTTCTTGAGTGTGACGTTAAACAACAATAAACAAACAAACAATGTTTAGCCATAGGAATCCAGTTTTAGTTTAATAACTGGTCTGCAAACTAATTATAAACCATAAACCAAAACGTTTTTTTTTTATTTTTATTGTTTTTTATTTTTATTTTTTTTTTACGCCATACTCAACAATCTTTCAGTCATATGATGGCGTCCAGTTTTTATTGGTGGAGGAGAAACCCCGGTTACCTGGGTAAAGACCACCGACCTTCCACAAGAAAACTGGCAAACTTTCCCACTTAATTCGAAATGAACCTAGCGGGATTCGAACCAGAGGTGAGAGGCCTTGTGATTTGAAGCGCAATGCCCTAACCACTCGGCCCCTACCAAAACCGTAACTAGTTTATTTGCAACAATATTTTTTCGGAAGGTGTGTAATAACCATGAAACGATTGTTTACCATAAAAAATCACCCGACAGTTCGATTCGCCACCGAAAACAGAATGCAGATGCCAGAAAGTCATCAGTATGTTTGTGTTTACATGGAAACTGAAACCAGACATGACCTCTGATTACTTTCCGACCATCTTTGTTGATGTCTACGAGATTTGCTGGTTGAGTGAAGGTACAGGGAGAACTCGCACTTAAGACGAATCTTACCAAGACAAAAACCTAGATCGACTGCGTGACAAACCTTACCCAACAATTAATGGAAGAATACATTTGTATTACCATATTTGATATCATATATAATATCTCATATGTTTCATGTTTAAAATAATGGCGTTATACTGTTGGTGGCATCCCATGTAAAAAATGTGAAGGATGTGTATGTAGCAGTTATATACAAATTAAAATATCCATGCGTCATATCTTATCAGTTATTTTATACTAAAGTGTTTTTTCGCTGGGATTGCTCTATTTAAATTGTAAATTTCTCAAAAGCTATGATTGTCATCTTATTAGAGTGGGTACTCTAAGATAGATTTAGAAATACATTTAGGTTTACGATTTGGCCTTGTATGATACCACTATTTTCTTTCTGAAATGTACATTTATCATTTAATCCGAGCTCATCTGTCCATCTGATGAAGTCTTATTGACAGAAACGATCTCAATGAGATTATGCATATTGACGCCTAGTGACATTGGCACTTTGAAACCGATTTCGAGCTACCACATTTATAATGGATACCTAAACTTCATAAAACCCCATATAAGCAAAGATACATAGCAGGATCCAGCAAATGTTCTACCAAACCTTTATCTTTACTCCTTACCAAGATATTGACAGCCATTAAGGAGAAACTTCAACAATACTGTACAGTTGCTTATTCCAGAAGCGGTGTAAATCAGATGTGGATACTTAAAAATTCTAAACAGCTTTTAGAAAATTTGAAGGCACACAATTTTTTTCTCGAATTCACTGTATCAAAACGTATGACTTCTCTATTCTTTACACTACTATTCCACATAAAAAATTAAAAGAAAGACTTTTCAGCATCATAGACAACTGCTTTTTCACTAAAGGTGGTACCCGAAAATTTAAATGTCTAGTGATTGGCTATCAGGATACTTATTTCGTCAAACACCACTCTGATTCTACACATAAATATACTGAAGTTGATATAAAAAAACATGCTGGAATTTCTAATAGACAATATATTTGTAATGTTCGGAGACGTGGTCTTTCAACAAACTGTCAGCATTCCTATGGGAACCAATTGTGCTCCTTTATTGGCCGACCTGTTCCTTTATTCATACGAAGCAGACTTCATTCAGAAACTGCTGAATCAAAAGAAGAAAAAGTTAGCGGTGTCCTTTAATTTGACATTTAGATATATCGACGACGTTTTGTCAATTAATAATGACAATTTTCATACATATGTCAATGCGATATATCCCAGCGAAGTAGACATTAAAGATACGACAGAATCAAGCACACACGCTTCAAACTTAGACATTTTACTTAATAAAACACAGACGGGAAATTAGTAACGAAGCTATACAATAAACGCGACGATTTCGGCTTTCTCATCGTAAATTTTCCACATTTAAGTAGTAGTAATATCCCTCAGTCACCCACATATGGAGTTTATATTTCACAAATGATCCGATATGCCAGGGTGTGCACAACATATGAAGATTTCATATACAGAGGTAAACTACTCACTGACAAATTATTGACACAGGGATGTCGAAAACCGCGTTTAATGTCAACGTTCCGCAAATTTTACGGTCGGTATAATAGTCTTGTTTGCGACTACTCTGTTTCACTAAGTGAAATGTTGAGTTGTCTTTTCGTTGGCGGTTGTTGAGACGTCTGTACCAATTGTGACGAGGATACACTCCTCACTTGTTTAATTGGACTTGACTGTGGACTCACGGCGGGTGTGTCCGGTCGACAGGGGATGCTTACTCCTCCATGGCACCTGATCCCACCTCTTGGTTTCCAGAGGTCTGTGTTTGTCCATTTTTACCGGATTTGTATCTGGACATTCTATTGATTTATACTTTGGTATCTGAATTTTTTATATTCATATCATATTTCCCTTTATGGTGTTTTAGTATCAAGTAATTTCAGAACGTGCAAGTGATTTCGGCAATTGCTTCCAAGTAATATAATCATGATCGACATTATGATAACATGTAAATAAAATCTGCATTTTGTAATATATGAATTATTTCTAGTGGTCTAGTAAAATGTTTTAACACAGGTTACATATTTAAGTTACGAAATATATATATATATATATATATATATATATATATATATATATATATGTGTGTGTGTGTGTGTGTGTGTGTGTGTGTGTGTGCATATAATTCGCCATTTTGTTTTCTTTAAATCACATTTTACTCATTATCATTGTAATTACAAAATCATTAGCCCCCTTTTAGTTCCTTTAATTGTCCGAACGCCTTCTTGGTTAAAATATATTTTGATAGCAATAATAGCTTAAACATCAAGGGAAAAATATGGAATGTAAGTTAACTCACTAATGTGAATTTGTTACGGAAGTTATCAGATTTGCTAATAAAAAATACTTATGAGAACCCATTGAGATAAATCTTACCGTTACCGTTATGACCATATTCAAGACCCAGATTAATATCAACACATGCCGAAACGATTATTTCCATGCGCTGATTCAACCACACTAAGTGCCGATTTCCATATTTCACTGCTGTTTTAAAGTATAACCTAAACAGAACCAAATTTCACTTCTTTTATGGAACTCTTCGCCCAGAAACAGTCTTCATATTGGTTAAAAACTCTTCAGATGACACTAATTCTATACGTACCAATAACACACACACACACACACACACACACACCTATATACACACGTAAGAAAAAAACAAGCAACCTTTTCAAAAGATCTTATGTTGGTACCATCTGTTATTTTTAAATCTGAAAATTAACAGAAGACAAAAGTTATACCTCGGTACCCGGAAACAAACCTGGGACCATCTGCTTGAGATGCGAATGCAATAACAGATTAAACCACCACAAGAAGTCACGTAATAAATTAGTTTAAATCTTACACAGGATAGTTCTTACAAAACCCCCCAGTTGTAAGTCTCACCATTACTTACCCTTCTAAAGAAAAGCGTTTGGTGAAGAGACAATCACTACCAGAACCTCAGATCTAATCAAAGAATTCAAACCCAAAACCATTTACTTGTGAGACCAACGCTGGAGCACAAAATCGTTACATATAACGAGACTAATCTATACGGACAACATTATTTCTCAGTAAATGTCAAGATATATAAATATTTTGTCGTTTTGCCCGACAGGACTTCAAGGTTACCATATAAATGTTGTCTCTTTTATCCAAGCTGAACATGTGAAAATGATATTCCATTTGTTTTCGTTTTATTGTCTATCAACGAATTATGGATGCATACTCATTTCATCAGAAGGTCCTCTCGCCCACACTTAACAAGCCTCACGAAATTCTGATAGACTTCAATGGCATTTATCTGCTTTATATGTATGCATTTTTTGTAGATGCCCTGACATTTCTTGACAATGCAATATCACTTTCTGTTGGGCCACGTCTCACAATATCTTTTAAAACTGAGTTTTGTACAATTTTCATCTTTACTTGTTTGTAGAATGAATGCTGTTTGACTAATTTTCCCCATCTCGCCCTATCTTTTATAACTGAGATACATGGCTACAGAATGAATATTCCCTGACTCACTTGTTCCATCATACAGTATCCTTTAAAACTGAGATACTTATTTGCAGTAGGAATACTTATCGACTATCGGTCTTACTTCTCTCTTCATGACATGGACATTTGTTTGCAGAATATCTTATATGAACATGACCGACATTTTTTGACGACCCATTCTCGTCACAGTTTTGCAGTTGATTGTGTCATATCTATATAAAAATCGCAGATACCATAGTATAAACCTACAGGATATCCAGGATATAGGTACAAATCTGATAAAAAAAATGGTCAAACACGGACCTCTGAAAATCAAGAAGTGGGATCAGGTGCCATGGAGGAGAAATATCCCTTGTCGACAGGTAACACCCGCCATGAGTCCACAGCCAAATCAAAATGAAATATGTGAGAAACGAATCCTCTTCACAATTAGAACAGACGTCTCAACAACCGCCATCAAACATGTAACTCAACATTTCACCAGACAAACAGAGTAAATAACAAACAAGACTATTATAGCGACCATAAAATTTTGGGCACGTTGACATCAAACGCGTTTTTCGATATTCCTGTGTCAATAATTTGTAATTGAGTAGTTTACTTCTGTATATGAAATGTTCATATATTGAACACATCGGCATATTGGATCAGTTGTGAAATATAAACTCCATATGCGGGTGATTGTGGAATATTACTACTTAAATGTGTAAAATTTACGATGGGAAAGCCGAAATCGTCGCGTTTATCTATTGAAAACCCAACTTTCGAAAATTAGTAATATTGAAATATGGCAGTTTTAGAATTGCAGTTGGATATTTGTTTTGTTACATTCATAATGTATGGAATGACATACAATTCCAATTTTAGATATATGGTTAGGCTCGCCTTATGTATGGTATGCTAATATTACATTTATCAGTTTAATAAATTTTAACAGGTTATGCAAATTTTCACAAGATGATTGAAACAATGAAAAAAAGTTTCATTTGGGATTGATTTAATCTTTACTGGGAAATATGAGATACTTATGAGCTGAGAAAAACTGGATCTAGTTTTTGAAAATCAATGTTTGACCTAGAACTTTAGATCTGAACTAAAATAGAAAAAAACTGTTAAGATGAGAAAAACTTCAGTGATATCAATGCCATTCATAGCACATATATGTGTAATTAACAAATATTGGAATATTTCTTCAATAATTTCCAACGGCAGGATTCCACTTAAAGAATTTGAAATTCATTTAGTAAGGTGTTGTCATGTATCTCTGTGAAACATCCGTAAACAGAGATCTCAAACCAACATAACTTACTTCCGGTTCTTCGTCGTACATCAATGGTTCGAACTAATTGGGCATTTCATAAATGTAGATAATTGATTAAGATATATTTTTCTTTACGGTTCGACCAGGTATCTGTTGAACAGATCTATCTTGTTTACATTTCGGTTCAAGAAGGGATTTACCAGAACTGTAAACACCTTTGATGTTTATATATTTGACTAAATGAATGAAGTAAAAATCTACAAGATTTTGTAAACAAGTACCATTAGAAACACGCATTTGATTAACTTATATCTCTGTAAGGAATCTTTCTGTCCTGCCACATGTCTAAACCGCCCTTCCGATTCCTGTTTATAACACACAGGCACACATACACACACCTGCTTAATATCTTGTGCATCCTTTCAAAAACCCCTCTATCTCCCGAGCCATGAAGAAGTAATGTTGGGTCTACTTGCTATCATTTTCAGCTTTCAGATATAACTTGCGGAGAGAGAGAGAGAGAGAGAGAGAGAGAGAGAGAGAGAGAGAGAGTACAATATAATCTTTTCATTATATACTTTACAATCTGTATTAATGTTTTGTTGAATTAACTGCGTATACCATTATGTTAATCAGAGCATGAATCCACTTTGCATAGAATAAAGAAAAAGAATGAAAATCTGCAACGTAAGTCGAAACTTATGTGCTGTTTTTTTTCTTTCTGAATGTGATATAAATCTTAAATGTATATCACGCATTCATTACAATGAATGGTGACTCTTTAAAACCCGAGCTTACACACTGTTTAAACTATTTGTAAAGAAATTGGAAAATTTTCAAAACCTGACCTTAGGAAAACTCTGTTTCTGATCAGTATGAATGGAAGAACGTATACGTCACACGCAGTAGGGGAGAAGTTTGGCAATGGATACTGTGTTCAAACGAAAGAAGATTACCTATCGGTCAATATCTTGAGTGTGCAATTGTTAAGAAATTTGGATACTTGCCAAAACAGAGGCCTTCCAAGGGGTACCGTCTCACGAATATGTGTACAAATTACCTACATAACTACTGAAAGAATATTTAATGGTAAATAAATGATATTACATGTGTTTACGTTTGCCTGTAAAATTATATATCTCAGAGCGTTTCATTTTCTTTTTTCTCAATATTGTATTTTCCACTGTGTTGGTATATTCTATTAACTTTATAGTTCAAGATGACGAAATATCTAGAAAGTCAAATATACTTCTAGATTTTATGTATCGTATTTCATCGGAACAGTCATTTGTACTTGTATAAAAGTAAAGAAATTCTTGGCAAGAAACAACAAGCGAATAAAGTCAATATTGTCGTAAGATATGGATTCAATAAATTTCATTTACTACTGAAAGTCCACAAATATTTAGTTCTTTAAGTGTATCAAATTTACATATTAAGCGGCACACGAAAACGGAAATCGACTTTCAATGAATTTTTAGTCTCGTTTTAAAAAAAAAGTATAATTAGTAAGGTTTCTATAGCGATTATTAACAGACAATGACAAAATTTAAACTTTGACCTTTCCTAATTTGGTACAGAAACAGAACACCGTGTAGGCTATAATATGTATCGTAAGGATATCACTAACACACAGACACTGATTCCTGTGGAATTAGATAGAAATAAGTCATCATAATATAACCATTTAAAACTATTCATCTTACTATCTTCCTGTCGAAAAAGTGTGTGGATGTTTTGTTATAATCATGCATATATACATACAGGCATACATAAAAAATCATACATACATACATACATACATACATACATACATAGATTACATACATACATACATACATACATACATACATACATACATACATACATACAAACATACGTGTGTGTGTGTGTGTGTGTGTGTGTGTGTGTGTGTGTGTGTTTTATTAACGTCAAAGGTATACATGAAAATATCAGTTTTTTGTTTTCACTTGTTACTGTTGATGTTTCGACTTTGATATACAATGGACTTGTACCACAATATAAAATATTCTAGGGGTCAGAAATCATAAAACTGAGAGATCCATTATTAAAAACGAAAAAAAGTATATAAATTTCATATTTTTGACACTAGTTCTAATGTATGAAAATATCGGATACCAAAAGGTAAATATTCAGAATTTCCAGGGTACATAGACAAATCTGGTGAATATTTGACAACCAGGGCTAAACATGTGTGTGTGTTTACATCATAATGAGTTATTGCCAAACATGTTTTATCAGATAAAATGAAACTGAAAAACATCGTATCACAATATTTTGTTTTGATTTGTTTCGTATTATTCATAACAGGACCAGTACATTCTTTTCTTCTTTTAATCCTGTGTTATTGATATCATGACATCTAGTGGGATGGGTTTGGGGAAACAAATAAACAAACATAAAGATAAACAGTAATTAAATAGTCTACATATCTTCAAATTAACTCGTATGTTTACCTGTATATCAATAAATAACTACATGCTATTAAAATATCGAGCAAGATATCATAAAAGTCGTTGTATTGTAATGTTTCCTAATGTAATTTTGGGTCTGTTTTTTTCGAATAGACATGGATTTACATGACATTTTATTAGATTATAAAGGTGACCAGATTATAAAGGTGACCAGATTAAAGAAAAAAGTTGTTAACATTCAAAGTTATCGTTTTATCTCTTTCCAAGAAGATTCATACTAATCATTTAAACATATGTGAATCAACGTGATACAATGTTGACATCTAAATATCAAAGAAATATAAGCCTCAAATATTGTTGCTTGGATGAGTTTGTTTTTGTATTGGAAATATAAAGTATTTATGTAAAGCCCTATTTGCTGCACATCCTGAAACACTGTCATGTTCTGTTGAAAATTCGCTTTAGGAACTATGGTTACCTGTATAATTATCACGCGCTTTTATGAGTGTACATTTATATTCATCCGCGGTTTTAATAAATTGAAAATGTCACAATGCAAGTACATCGTCATCTAGATTTAGTTTTTAACATTTGCGTATGTCTCTTAATACTAACATGGATTGCATCTTACATGTACAAAACAGGGGATAGATAGATAGATAGATAGATAGATAGATAGATAGATAGATAGATAGATAGATAGATAGATAAATAGACAGACATACACATAGATAGATAGATAGATAGACAGACAGACACATAGATAGATAGATAGACAGACACATAGACAGATAGATAGATAGATAGATAGATAGATAGACAGACACATAGATACATAGATAGATAGATAGATAGATAGATAGATAGATAGACAGACACATAGACAGACAGATAGATAGATAGATAGATAGATATACAGACAGACAGACACATACATACATACATACATACATACATACATACATACATACATACATACATACATACATACATACATAATGCATACATACATACATACACAGACAGATATACATACATAGTTGAAAATACAATGACAGACTGGAAATTGATTGCACACAGGATCTCAATTTCACATATTTGATTTACATGCATAAACCAAAATAGGTTTTCCAGTTTAATCATGGATTTGGAAGTTGATCCAGTGACCGATATTTGTGGTTGTATGCATCTAATTGTTACTGTCTGGTTCATTTTTTGGTTTTTCCAATGTATACTGTGATGACACATTAAAACGCATGTCTAATTCACACAAATGTTTCCCCGTGTTCGTTTAAAAATATGTATACAGGTTTTAACTGCAGTAAATGGACTGATAATGAAACCGGTTATGTACGCTCGTCTGAATGGTAATGAAAAGTAAGACGCTCAAATTTCACTGAGTCATCTTCGATAAAATATACTCTAGTGTCAACTATTAAAGGATTTAAAAATTGTTTTAACGACGCATCGTTCCATCATATCTTAAAGCGATTTCGTCTTTGTAAGCCAGCTTATTACGCAGTGAAACCAAGCGCTTCACTGACACTGCATTTTCAAACATGTCCAAAAACCAGATCACGGCTGAATAAATATAGCAGAAAATCACTTAAAGGTCGCAAACTGTGAACGTTTCAAGGAATATTTCAGCAATAAAGTAATAAACGCAATACACTTCTTATTTAATTATGGTCATTTACGTACAATACAGTTTTTCGTATAGTTACATTTATATTACCCGAATACAAATACACATATAAATGAACATATCGTGTAAATTTCACATCACAAATTGACGGATTATGGTATTTTTTGTCCTCAACACTCAAAATGTGGTAAATGATTTCTGATACGTTTTGGGCATATTTGTATATATTTTCTTCAAGTGTAAAGTTAGCATATTACATTTTACATTTTGCGTACGAGTGACTTTTTTTATTGATCATTGCTCTGAACTGTAAAACCCATATGTCAACGTTATAGTGATTCCTTGAAGTAGACTATCCCTGGTGCTGCGTATCATATACAGATTGATTATCAGATCCAAGAATCAATAGTCCAAATATTTGATATATAAAACTGGTCACTAAATACATACCGGTTATATTATATTATACCGAAGTATAAAATAAATCTAAATATAGGAAATGATTTGTTAAAATGGTTTTATATTTTACTAACCTTATCTTCCAAGAATTCCTTGTGTGTGTGTGAGAGAGAGAGAGAGAGAGAGAGAGAGAGAGAGAGAGAGAGAGAGAGAGAGAGAGAGAGAGAGAGAGAGAGAGAGAGAGAGAGAGAGATGGTTTTAATATTGACAACACACTATACTTTCGCTTCGTGATATTTGTATCGTAGCGATAATAATGTTTTATCGTCGAAATCCTTATATGAACAAGATAAAGATTTAAAGTGTTTTGGCTTTATGCACATAGTGCATGATCTTACTGTTTCAAAATCTGACATAAACGGGAAGGTTTCTATAAACGACATCTATTGTAAACAGAGTGGTAATAAGGTAGCATATCATTATCATATAAAATAGAGATACCAAAGTATTACCTTTAAGGTTCTCTAAGGGAGAGTATACAAATTTAGTAAACGCTGGACCAACACAGACCTCCGGTAGATGCAGATGTGGGATCAGGTGTCATGGAGGAGTAAGCATATCCTGTTGACCGATCACACTTGCCGCGATTCCAGTCAAATGCAAATGATATAAGTGAGTATCCTTGTCACAATCGATATAGACGATTCAAAACAAGTATTGAACAGGTGCCTCAACATTTCATTAACTGAAAAATAGAAATTCGAATAATGTTGAATCAACTGCGATTTCTGATGGCCTTGTGATAATAACAGTAAATGATGGTTTGTCTCTGTGTATGGAATGCTCATATGTTGAACACGGTCTGTCATCTCGGATCATTTGTGAGATATATAACGCTATATTCAGACGAAAAAGGAATATAACTAATACAAAGTAGTAAGATTTTGCGACACGGGACATCAGTTTAAAGACCGAAACAACCGTGACTTCCGTTTGTCGACCGTTTGGCGATGAAGCATCCATTTAATAAAAATCTTTGGTATGACCCAGTACCAGGAATCAAACCTGAGACATTCCGCTTGCGAATCAAATGGTATACCACTAGACCACCGGAAGCGGTCCGCCTTCACATAAGTTTAGAATACCAAACCTGATTTCAGACATTGATTAGAAGCATTTTAGTGCACATTGCGATCGGTACCTTTATAAAATCGCCTGGTGGTCAGATGGTATCTAACCTTCTCTCAGATAAAGGGCTAGTGGACAATGAAGCATCAAACTACTCACGTTTCTTTTCCGGTAAAATATTGAGGAATGCCAAATGACTACTTACTACTCGATGGCATCTGATCTCACTTCCGCATATCCGAGAAATATTTGTTTTATATAACTTTTAATTAACAGTTAAATATAATTATAATAAAATTGAGTTTAAATATGAATTTGTTTTGTTTGATATCTACGCACACTATATATGATTATTGTTATTTCTTAATTTCTTGATCCGGCCTGGCTCAGTCGGTAGCGCACTCGACTATTGATCGTGAGGTCGTGAGTTCGAGTCCAGCCGGCGGCAGGTTGGTTTCCTGTCCTTCGGATGAGAGTCGAGGTCCCTTGTCGTAGTTGGTGTCGGCACGTGAAAAAACCTCACTGCTCAATGGCCGTAAGTGCCGAGCATAGGCCAAAATGTGAAGCCCTTCACCGGCATTTGGTGACGTCTCCATATAAATGAAAGATTCTTGAGTGGGAATAAATATTTTAGATTTTCTAATGACGTTACCTCTTCATCAAGAAGAGGAAAAAAACTAATATTCTAAAAAGGAAATAAAAACTGAATTAATATTCCATCACAAATGAAATACATGAATATTACATGATGAACAAGGTTAATACGATCGTTCTGTTTTTACTTGAATAGTTAAATATTGTATATCATTTTAGGAAATTTGAGCACACACACACACACACACACAGACACACACAGACACACACAGACACACACACACATACAATTGTTAATATTTTAATGTAGCCCAGCACCTGTTTAAAGTCATAATGAACATGAAGCTTTATTAAATCTATATATCTATCTTTCTATATACCTACCTACTTATCTATTAAACATTCGATCTTTCTACCATTATCTTAATTAAACATAAAAAATAAACCATAAAATCAAACAGCCGGTAATGAAATTAATTCGTGTCTGAGAGTTATAGATTATTGGAACAATGGCAGAATGCCAATCTAACGATAATATCTATCTATCTATCTATCGATCGATCCATCGATCTATCTATCTATCTATCTATATATCTATCTGTCTATGTGTCTGTTTGTCTGTCTATCTATCTATCTATCTATCTATCTATCTATCTATCTATCTATCTATCTATCTATCTATGTGTCTGTCCGTCTATTTATTTATTCATCTATCTATCTCTCTATCTATCTATCTATCTATCTATCTATCTATCTATTGATCTGTGTAATATTTTATAATGGAATTACGACTGAGAGGTGACGTAGTACAGGGCAAGGTATGTCGTCAATCATATGACGTTCATAACGTAAAAAGATAATATGAAATATTTGTATACTTTAAAGTATGATCGTTATTCATTAAGTATGTAAATTAATTCCATAGTTTCTTTTTACAGTTCTTCTACTATAAAAATAAATTTGTATATACAATTTTATCATCTTTGATGTATTGCAGTTTCTACACCAATGACAGTAATTTTCTGAAAATCATTTTATAAAGTGACCGTTATTAAAGTATAAAAAGAAAGATATTGAAGTACAACTGATTTCGCTGTAGATATTCCATGATGCATTTTTGTATATTATAGACAATGGAGAGAAAATTATACCTGAGATTTGTTATAAAGAAATCATCTATCATTTGAAAGTTTAAATATACAGAGCTACACTGTCATTACACCAGTGCAGTGTCCGGAACAAAGACGAAAACTTTGGCAAACTTTCAAGTATCTGATCAATAAAATTTGTATTCTTCTGTGGTCGATACTGACTTGTGTAATCAGTTTCACAATATGAAGTGTACATTTAATTTTACACTCCTACACGTGGGTTGGAGTGGCATTTACCTAGATACAGGACAAGTTGTAATACCTGTCATATGCAGGTTGCATGCCATTTTTGTTTTAATTCGCTATATCAAACAAATTATAATCTTTTATAATCTATAGTTTCTGGGCTTGGCACCATGGAACCATTTTACCACCCAGGTTCTATCAATACTTTAATTCATCTGTTTCATAGATCATTTCATTTTTATCGACTTTGAATTCATTTTAGGAAATGATTAACTGCGTGTAGGTTTGTTGACACTTTCGCGGTTTTTATCACCACACATATATATGTATACATTCAATTCCGATGCTTCAGGGGCCTGAGCTGGCAAGGATAGTGCAAAAAGTACTTTACAATGGCTATTTGATGGACAATAATCCCTTTTTCTAAATTTATTTTTCCAGAACACGAAAACGGTTTATCCCAAATTTGTTTTAATCTTCCACATATTAATGAAAGGATAACAAAATCAGTTATCACACAGAATATTATTCACATGTTTAATTGCCTACAATATAATTGACTTTTGTCCAATCAACATTACCGTACAATGTTTTCCAAATGCCAACAATTACATGATTTGAATTTATGAAACATGGCAGGGTGAGGGGCATTGTCTTGTTGGTAATATAAATAAAGTAAAACTTGGCGGGATGTTTGATGTAACCATCAAACTTGTCTTTTAAAGGAAATTTAAAGATTATCATTTAAGATACAACATACTGTTTTAGAACTCTACATCCATTTCAAATTCGAACTGTTGAAGTCTTATTGACAGTAACGCTTGTCATGAACATATATTTTTGCTTCTTTTAAGACTCAATAACATTTAGTTTATATAAGAAGTTTTAAAACAGAAATTGATTTATAATTAAGTATAATATTTAATGGTCGACAGTCTCTCTCTAATGAAAGCGAGGCAGGCGCGCTACTATCAATGCATTGATATCGATCTTCAACACTGATAAAAGCGCACTTCACCTGTGACTCGTGACGTTTTCCAGGATGTAAAACAATCAACATTACCACTTTCACTGGAGTTAAACAGAAATTTACTGTTTGTGCTTATGTCAATATTGCGTTTTTCATTTGTGAATACACTTTAAAAAGGGTTGTTGAAGTTTATCAAGTTCATTCTGTTTTACGGAAAATGGGAAATGAATAAAAAATTGAAAGGAATCTGTGAAACTCTCATTTATTGATACGTTCACTGCGCATCTCTGCAATAAAGATATTTTTAGATATCGTACATAAAACTCAACCAGAAATACGGTTACAGTTACATACAATAAAAAGCTAAAACTTTTTAAGAGCAAAAAACAAATACTGAAATTCAGTTAAAAGGAAATATTGAAATGCTTTATGCCAAGAAACCTAATTCTGTCTCAAGTTACTCGTAAAGAATTGCTTTACATTTTGAGAACTATTTTGTTTTTAATTATATGTTTATGTAACAGATAACAACACGTAAAATAGAACAAATATTTCCTCTCTCTCTTAATTCATTTTCCTACAAATGTTTTGTAACTTGAAACCAAAATATTTTATTCTTAATTAATTATGATACGAAATCCCAAACACACACATTTGAATGTTTTCTGTTGTAAAAGGACGAAAATAACAAGGAGCGAATTATCTAGTTTTAATATATATATATATATATATATATATATATATATATATATATATATATATATATATATATAAATTTATATATATATATATATATATATATATATATATATATATATATACATGTATATATATATATATATATATACAATAGGAGATTCAAATGACAAATAAGAACACACGATATGATAAATACGTAGGGTATGTTAAGTCATGAGACCTGAGTCACACAATATAATTCGTGTCAAAGCTTTATATTTCACAAGAATAACAGATAAAAGAATAATTAATCTTTATTTCCTGTTGTCACTAAAGATCGTGTATTCATTCATTAATTAGTCTCATTTTCTTTGTCACTGTGAACATAGTGGATTAAAATGTCATAACGTTCTATTTCAAATTAAGCTATTTAGCATAATCTTCAGCATAAAAAATAAACAATAAAAACTATAGCTGATAAAGATTTTTTTATAATTAATTCATTCTGAGGGTTACAGAACATTGGAGAAATGGCAGATTGACAATATATATATATATTATCTATCTATCTATCTATCTATCTATCTATCTATCTATCTATCTATCTATCGCTACCTGTCTGTCTGTCTTTCTGTCTGTCTACCTGACTGTCTGTTTGTCCGTCCGTCCATTCATGTATGTATGTATGTATGTATGTATGTATGTATGTATGCATGTATGTATGTATGTATGTATGTATGTATGTATGTATGTATGTATGTATGTATGTATGTATGTATGTATGTATGTGTGTGTGTATGTAGGTATGTATGTATATATGTATGTATCTATGTATGTATTCTATGGAGTTTGTTTTTTCTGATTGATATTATTATATTTGTCATATGAATCATCACGAGATGGAATAAGGAATATAAACCAAATTGCCAAAATTAAATTTCACACTACATCTGTTATATGTACCTATATCAATTAAAATCCAATTTCATTCATAGCCCGACGCGTTTCAGTGCTTCATGCTGAGGAATCAAACAAAATTTCGCTTTAATTTCTTGATGTTGGTCACGATATGTGCCACTTTCGTTTACATATTTCCGAAATCTCTCGCGATATCCGATGACAACGGATTTATCATTTTAAAAACATATTCCCCCGGAAAGTGCTATCATTAACTTTAAAATGTTCTCTTCATATTGCTTTTGGCACAAAGCCAAAACCATGTCACACCCGCGTGGGGTATTATTGATTGAAATCGATGTTTGTATAGTGTATAAAAAAAACACCTTACACGTACTTGTAGATTTCATGGGCCTTTTAATAACTTTAAATTAAAGTGCGACTTCCGACGTGGGTAGATGAATATGGAGGGTTACGATTAGTCTATCGTTTCGTTTTCGATATATGAAATCAATAATATAAAAAATCTGAATTTTGAAGGTGGAGATTACTGATAAAATAAGATAAGTCCCAATGAACCTTGGGTATAACACTGATGATCGACAGATATGGCGATGTCTGTCGGTACATTTGTTTGAACACATTCACCCGAGAAAATATTTGTAATAAAGTGCTGGCTTGAAGGAAGATGGCTGTATTACTTCCCGTGTTTAACCATACTAATATCAGACCTTAATGATGTTTGATAAACGGGCATTTGCTGTGGTTTTTATTTCCTTTTGTACTTCTTAGATATATATACAGTAACAACAGAGATATATTCACAGGCATAAAATGTCTTAAATTTCTATATCTTTTGTGGAAATTGCTTGAGAACCCAATTTTTTTCAGTTGCAACCTTACTAATTGTGACCTGACATTACTTTCACAAATCATATAGGAAGATACAAAGTACAAGTAGTAAAAGTAGAAAAAAATCGAAATAATTTTGTTTTGGTAAACACGGATAATGTCCCTCCAATCAAACTAATAGCAAACCTCCACAATATTAATTATAGACTTTGTTTTAAGAACTATTCGTTTATTGTTAGAGTTCACATTTTTACGAGTCGATGGCACATTAAGTTGTTTATTGGGAACAAGTCAAAGCACATTTGCAGTATGAGATTAAACCATTATATTGACGCAAAATAACACCTGTATCACCTGTATGTGCATTTCAGCAACATAAATATATAAAAAATCTCAGATACCAAAGCATAAATCAATAGAATGTCCAGGACATCGATACAAATCCGGTAAAAATGGACAAACAGGTGCCATGGGATCAGGTGCCATGGAGGAGTGAATATCCCCTGTCGACTTGTCACACCCGCCAAGAGTCCACAGTCAAGTCCAATGAAATACGTGAGGAGTGAATTGATATAGACGTCTCAACAACCACCAACGAAAAGTCAACTCAGCATTTCACATAGTGAAACAGAGTAATCGCAAACAAGACTATTATACCAACCCTAAAATTTGCGTAACGTTGACATTAAAAGCGGTTTTCGATATTCCTGTGTCAATTATTTGTCAGTTTCTGTATATGAAATCTTCATATGTTGTACACGCCCTGGTATATCGGATCACTTGTGAAATATAAACTCCATATGCGGGTGACTGAGGGATATTACTACTTAAATGTGGAAAATTTACAACGTCGCGTTTGTCGTATAGCTTAGTTGCCAATCTCCGTCTGTGTCTATATTAAGTAAAATGTCTAAGTATGAAGCGTGTGTGCTTGATTCTGTTGTATCTTTAATTTCTAGTTCGCTGGGATATATCGCATTGACATATGTATGAAAATTGTCATTATTAATTGACAAAACGCCGTCGATATATCTAAATGTCAAATTAAAGGACACCGCTAACTTTTTCTTCTATTGATTCTGAATGAAGTCTGCTTCGTATGAATAAAGGACCAGGTCGGCCAATAAAGGGGCACAATTGGTTCACGTAGGAATGCCGACAGTTTGTTGAAAGACCAAGTCTCCGAACATTACAAATATATTGTCTATTAGAAATTCTAGCATGCTTTTTATATCAACTTCAGTGTATTTATGTGTAGAATCAGAGTGGTGTTGGACAAAATAAGTATCGTGATAGCCAATGACTAGATATGTTAATTTTCGGGTACCACCTTTAGTGAAAAAACAGTTGTCTATGATGTTAAAAAGTATTTCCTCAAATTTTTTATGTGGAATAGTTGTGTAAAGAATAGAGAAGTCATATGATTTGATACTGTGAATTCGAGAAAAATGGTGTGCCTTCAAATTTTCTAAAAGCTGTTTAGAATTTTTTAGTATCCACATCATCTGATTTACACCGCTTCTGCAATAAGCAACTGTACAGTGTTTTTGAAGTTTCTCCTTAACGGCTGTCAATATAGGTTTGCTGGATCCTGCTATGTATCATTGCTTATATGGGATTTTATGAAGTTTAGGTATCCAATATAAATATGGTAGCTCACAATTGGTATCCGTTGTAGGTATATCAAATGAGCGCAATACGGACACATGGTTTTGAAGGATCTCGTTCGTATATTTTTGCTTTTTAAAAAGACGACAATATAGTAACAATTCGCTGAAAAATGTAGGTTTACAAGACTTGTTGAAATATGTGCTATTAAAGGTCAGTTCGGCGTCGTTTATGAATTTTAAGACATTAAAAATTTGCTTTAGAATGTCAATTACTTTTACCATTGTACTCTTGTGATAGAATTGACATCCAAAGCAATAGACTGGACTGTTAACAGTTCTTGCGCACGATTAATATGCAAATAAGTTTTGGTCAAGTTTCCCTTATTGGCAAGATCTGTCATAGAAGTTGCGTTATTCCTCATTCACGTGATCTTAACTGATGAGAAACTCTCGGCAGCCTCTTGAAGTTGGGAAAATGTTTAACATGTACACGTATTGACCTAGAGATTTATGACTACTGAAAGGAAGTGTAGCGTAAGGGTATAATACTGCCCTGTCGCATAGAAATTTAAAGTCGATGAAACGATGTTTATAAGCACAATATTTTACAATCATATTGCTGATCTATGTAGTTTGTTGCATACTAAATAAGCCATTAGTACTCACGTTAGGCCAAGTATTTGACCCGATTTTTAGTTACTTTTTTTATAAAACCTAATTTTACCGAAATAAAAGGTATTCAATATACTGAGTGTATTATACCTCATTAAAACTTACGATTGCCATCAACTCGTATCAGTACTTTAATTGTACGATAGCAATGTCGACCGCTCTGTAGATCGTTAATAATTTGTTATGCTGTTATGCTGTTATCCGATGTAGTGTTGACTAAGAGAGCTACTATAAGATTTTATGGTAACTCAGTGAACTACTATCATATATAGCTCCACCTACGCTAACTGTTATCAGATATAGTGCTACCTAAGTTAACTGTTATCAGATATAGTGCTACCTAAGTTAATTGCTACCAGATATAATGCTACCTGAATTAACTGTTATCAGATATAATGCTACCTGAATTAACTGTTATCAGATATAATGCTACCTGAATTAACTGTTATCAGATTTAGTGCTACCTAAGTTAATTGCTACCAGATAGAGTGCTACCTAAGTTAACTGCTACCAGATATAGTGCTACCTAAGTTAACTGTTATCAGATATAGTGCTACCTAAGTTAACTGCTATCAGATATAGTGCTACCTGAGTAAATTGCTATCAAATATAGTTTTACCTACGTTAACTGCTATCAGACACAGTGTTACTGAAGTTAACTGCTATCAGATAGAGTGCTATTTAAGATAACTGTCATCAGATATAGTTCTACTTAAGTTAAATGCTATCGGATACAGTGCTACCTAACTTAACTGCTATCAGATATAGTGCTATCTCAGTGAACTACTATTAGATATAGTGCTACCTACGTTACCCACTATCAGATACAGTGCTACCTAAGTGAACTGCAATTAGTGCTAGTGCTGCCTCAGTGATCTACTACGTTATCTACTATCAGATATAGTGCTAGAGTTCTACGTTTCTTACTATTAGATATAGTGGTACCTACTAACGAACAGTATTACCTAAGTTAGAAGACTATTGAATATTCAGTTTTCATCGTGTCTCAGAATGACATCGTCTAAAACAATGCATTTATTTTATTGCATTACGGTAATGAAATCTGATTTAATCTTTAAAAGTACCATATTAGCCTTGATCGACAACATGTACGAAAATATCATGAGACAAAAAGTACATCTTTCTACGTCAAACAGAAATGTTTGCGTATTGGACTTCATCATGGGAATAACATTCTTCTTAATGAAGATAAGAATTACAGTGACACATGCTAAGTATAACTTTAATGAAAGGTACATATTTAGTAACCAAAACAATAAGCTCGTGTCTGCATTTAATTTAGTACACAGAACATATTTATTTCCATAGCTATCGAGTATGCTCACATTTGCCTATCTTTAATTAAAGAAATACATGTATATATTTTTTTAACAAATGGCGCATTATAAAACCCATTGTAAATTGTAGATCTTCAGAATGCCCATGATAAATATACAAATCTGGTGAGTATTGGTCAAATATGGATCTCTGGAAATGCAGAGATGGGATCAGGTGTCATGGCGGAGTATGCATCCCCTGTTTACCGGTCTCATCCGTCGTCAGTCCACAGTCAATTAAAATGATATAAATGAGGACCAAACCCTTGTAACAGTTGGTGCAGACGATTCAACAGGAAACTCAATATTTCAAGTAGTGAAATAGAGTAATCTCAAATAAAGCTATTATATATCTCCAATACCCAGTTCTCATGTACGGAATCCGCAACATTGATATCTAAACATTCATATTTTGTGAATGTATAACGGCTAAGTTCTTAGAGCGTCGTGCATAGGAACCAGGCAGTTGGTGCCGGTTTCGATATCTCAACCTTAGACGGGTTCGGGTGAATTGATGCGTGTCTTGCTCTTTCTGTATGTATTGATGGAATCCAATCACCCCATTACAGTAATCGTTAGATCCAATGTCATTTACATAGGATAACACCTTTCATCTTTATCTCCAAGAGTACTAATATACGGAGCCCTAAATGTCGCTATCGAAACATTGATATTTTGTGACTGCGTAGCTAGCTGAATGGTTAGGCATTCGTTCGAAATTCTGAGCCTAGACGGATATCAAGAGAGTTTGTGGGTGTAGTGTGTTATTTCAGTAATTTTGTTTCACACACTCACAGATATATATATATATATATATATATATAAACCAATTGCCTGGCTCCCATGGTCGATGTCCTAACCTCTTGGCATCTACACATGTGCCCATCTATCTATCTATCTATCTATCTATATATATCGATGAGCAAAATGGCAAAATAAATATGAAATTAAAAATAAATCATCATCTAAGAAAATTTTAATTAATCAGTTGAATGAAAAGTGGCGAATAACTACATTAAATTTAATCATTTTTAATTGCAAACCTTTACCCATTTTACGGTTTTAATATACAGGTATGTATTAAATTCAATTCAAAGTGCTTTTGATATGAAAATCACAAATTCCATAGCATTAATCGCCATGAGGACCAGAATACAAATCCAGTAACATTGGATAAATAAAGGCCTCTGGAAATCCAGAGGTGAGACCAGGTGTAATGGAGTGAGTAACCCCTGTTGGACGGTCACATCCGCCTCGAGTCCACATTCAAATTTTATTAAAAGTCAAGTCATGATTGATAAAAACGATTTAACAACCACGACAGAACAAGAAACCCAACATTTCAGTCTACACATTGTAATTGCAGACATTATACCCAACGTATTTTTTTGAAGTGCCAAAAAATAAGAAAATATATTTAACGAATGGTACTTAGTATCTGAGACTTTTTATATTACATATGAAGTGTTCATGTGTTAAACACGCCTCGACATTTCGGATTTTTTGCGAGATGTGAACACCATATGAATGCGATAACTGGACATTGCTGCTTAAATTTGTAACATTGTCAAGTGGGAGGCCGAAATGGTGGCGTTTAGCGTATAGCCTGGTTGCTAATTCTCCGTCTGTGTCCAAATAGGAAAAAATGGTACTTTTAATTCAGCTTGAGACTGTTATATGATCCTGGGACCCGTTTTATCAAGAAAACTTAAGTCCTAAGTCTTTTGATCTTCTATAACAAGACAAAACTTAGGACCATTTTGTCAACGCTACACTAATTAAAATTATTAGATATATATTCGTATATTTTCAAATGAGATCTTGAAGTTTTATGAATACTTTTACCTGCAACATTTACTAAGATAAATTATGACACATACAAAAAGGTCTACCACCGTCTGATCGTAAATCACAAGTCTTAATTGTTCGCAATTCGGTCGCAAGTCGTAAGAGTGGTATTCAGACCAAGTCTAAGTCTTAGAACCTTTCGTAAAACGTGTCCTAGGGACTAAAGTCAGGCACCTATCCCGAGGAATCGGCGTTATTGCACTGGCCTAGCTCTCCGATTTCAAGGAATTATGAAATTATGACAAAAGTACTTAATGTATGTCAAGAAAATGATCGTTCTTTCTAATTAGATACCTTTGGTATTATAAAAGAAAACACTGTAAAATAAACTCTTTTTATATTGCCATTCATAGCGTAAGTATTTGACATTAACCAACCATTGTTGACCTCTCCAACTGCCTAAAGAAATTTCAGAAAGTAAATAAAAGCCAAATTATAGGTCTAACGAGATGAAGAGATACATCCGGGTTCTAAAGGTGATAAGAACATTGGAAACACATCGTGTGGAATTATAAACACAGACCCCAATAGTGCACTAAAGGGGATATGTTTGTGCCGATAAATAGCATTGCACCCTTTTCTGATCTAATTTTGACAGTTTTGTATGTAAACATGTGCCAGTTCATCTTAATAAACCTATACACAACCATGACATTGGCTTTTTCGTGACTTGATCAATTCCATTAATACTGCTAACTGACCATATTGTGACATCTATAATATATGAATTACAGATAATCTAACCGCCAGTAATGAACACGTGATTATCATTCACGTGTTCTTTGAACTATGTGTTGTTATTCCATCGGGCAAACTCCGAAATTAACATTTAATTATAATAAAGTAATTAATCTACACATTATTTTGAATACTTGAAACGAAGCAAATCAAAGCGAGCACAAATGAGTTAGCTAAGACATGTAACACCTATCTAAAAGCCTACAATAAAATGTTGAGTGTTTTAACATTATAATCAAGTTGCTATGGTCAATATCCAAGATAAGAAAGCTGATCTATGAGAACACGATCGGAGAGATAAAGAACTCATTAACGGTATCATTTTCTCACTTTATGATTTACTTGGGATTTTACCTTACAGTAAGAACATGATAACTGTATGCAATGTATATGACAAATCTTCGTACAGTTCACATACACTTACTTGACCATGAGATTGCATGGTTATCTGTACAATATCTATTTGCTTTTTTCTTTTTCATATTTATATATTTACATATTTCATATGTTAGCAAAATCAAGACGTCAATTGATAATCACTGAATTGCTCGTTATTAAGGCTAGATGCTTGTCATCTGACGAGAACTCTTGCTATAACAC
Source organism: Atrina japonica (assembly GCA_030159075.1). Classification (NCBI taxonomy): domain Eukaryota; kingdom Metazoa; phylum Mollusca; class Bivalvia; order Pterioida; family Pinnidae; genus Atrina; species Atrina japonica. The sequence goes on from BROG01000801.1 coordinate 56,084, forward strand.
AGTTTATAGCCAGTAATTGTGTCACATTGATTCATCTTCCAAATCATTTTGTCAATCATTCGTATATTTTCCTTGAAGTAAAAGTGGTTAAGTGGCAGTTGAATGAAGACATCTATTGTTACAGTATTTGTTATTCGAAACAAGTATTACAGCTTTGTACATTTGACATGCTTACATGGTTATCATACATATCGTAAAAATATAATTTTCCCTGTTAATTAATTAGAGGTAAAGATCAGAAGAATGATAACGTCATTCTCATCACGTATACACACATTTTTGCATGTACTTGGCAGACGCACTCTTGACAGATCTGGGATTATTGTGGCCTTGGTTTGGAAAAGATGGTTAAATACTAATATACAAACAATGATACTAATCTCTACTGTATTAAGGTAATCTTTACGCTGCACCTTTTGGCGTTAATACGATGGTGTTGATAGGATAAAGTGGATCAGCTCATACATTTCCAAAGTGAGCATTTAAACAACTTTAGTTCACTTACACTTATATATTATGCCCTATATCTAAATCATTATTACGTCAGAAAATCGTTTGTATTGTCTGATTCTTTCACTTTTCTATATTTTAATTCCGTCCCTTTATTATTTGGTATGATTTATTTGTATCGTTTGTCTTTGGGTATACGGTTCATTTTTTGTACTTTTTTATACTTTATCTTATTCTGTGACTGTTATATATATATATATATATATATATATATATATATATATATATATATATATATATATATATATATATATATATATATATATATATATATATATATATAGAGAGAGAGAGAGAGAGAGAGAGAGAGAGCAAAACAACACAAATCTATACCTTACTTAATGAATACTAATACAATAGTAACCAAACTATGAATCTTCAACACTCCCTGGATAAAATATGCAAATCTGGTGAATACTGGATAGCCACGGACTTCTGGAAATCCAGAGGTGGGATCACGTGTCACGGAGGAGTAGGCATCCCCTGCTGACCGATCACAGCCGCAGTGAGTCCACAGTCAATTAAAAAAAACAAGTAAAAAAGGTGAGGTATTAATCCACGTCAGACGACTCAGCAAACGCTATCCAATAGGTAACTCAACATTTCATTTAATGAAACATAGAATAAACAGAGATTATTATATGAACATTTCGATATCATACCCCTTCTCAGCTCGAGGTTCCTGATATTATAAACTATTTATCATGTGTCTCAATTACAAATTATAAAACATAACAAGAAACAATAATACCAACATACATGTACTTTCTAATTCCAATATTCTGGGCGACAAAGAATTAAATATTCTTTCACCGTGTTCAGTTTCATGATTTTGGATGACACCGAACGAGCAGACGATGGAAATGTACCGCAAACGAATGACACTCGAAATTCTGTTTTCTTTTCATTGATCGCAATATAAATAGAGAAGTACATTACGAGAATATTTAATGCATTGGTGTGCATTACGAGAATAATAATGCATGGGGGCGTGTCAGTATCGCATATACAAATATATAGTCATATCTAGTACAGACATATGATAATAGTACAGACATATGATAAATAAAGTTATAAAAAACTAATTATTGTTGTTTGACACCTCACCAGGAGTCGAATGATAAGTCGCTATCTTTTCTAGAGTTTTAGTTATGATCCGGTACTATGAATCGAACACAAGACAACCCGCTTGTGGGTTGGTGGCCTCTCCATCCTGGACCAACAGAAACTGTCAAAATCAAGAACAAAAACAAAAACTTGCAAAAATACTTTTATATTCATAACTACACTAAGGCAGAATATGAATAAATGTTCTACCTTAACCAAATTTCATATTTTGTTCTTTACATTCATATTAAACACCATGTAAACAATTTTGACCTTGTGATTTTTAGCGCGAAATATGCCAAACTTGTCATACAAAATCAATTTTCTTTTAAGTTATTTTTAAGCGACATATTTAGAATTACTAAAATAATAATTTTATTCGAACACTTTCCAAAAATATCTTGCTAATCTACATGATGTGCATTTCTACATAATAATCACCGTGTTTCCTAATATCAGATAATAGATTACATAGTTTTATAATGGTTTATATTAATTGGCATTCTCGTTGATTCTTAGGTAACATTCTGTGTTGACGTCAGTATTTTCTTTACGTTTAATTTAATTTCATGGTTTGATTCTAATTGATAGATGTCAATCAGTTAACTTGAATTGTTGTATTGTTTCAGAAATTAGGTAGACACAAACAGGTCTTTGTATTGTGATTTAAATATGCAATTAGCTTAAGTAAACTACACAACAATTGCTTTATATATTTCAGAATCGAGTCGAATTGTGACAACCTAAGATGTCGCGATAAAATGGGAAAAATTACCTGTAACGTATGTAAAATAACTGTCAATTTATGTGAAAACGTTCCAGTAATCTAGCTTTTCTATAAACAGGACACTGGTGGATATGTTTGTAGGTAGCTAAATGAGTAGGTAGAGTAAAAGGTAGGGAGGTATGCAAACGTGTGTGGAGGAGAAGGTAGGTACAGCGGATTGTAAATATGCATCTTTTCTTCCTCATCTCATCTCGCTCCACATTTTATCTTCGTGTCCACTGGTACATAATACCCTTTTGGGGAGAGGGGGTGTTCAGTAATGGGGAAGGATTTTATGATGTCGTGCAATTAGCCAAAAACCAATCAACAACATGGACGGTCGGTGATTTCCTGTCAGAGTATCCTTCCCTTAGTCACAGCATCCAGTTAATGGAAGGTGCTGGAGATGCGCCTCTTCGACTGTCACTAAGCTACCGAAATACTACCAGAGTTACCAACGAGGAGGTGTGGCAAATGATTTTCTGGCAAAACGAGATGGTAGATATTATTTCCCGGTATTTAAATGGAGTAACCTAGTGACATCAGCTACCCTTGCCGAGACCTTTAATCAGCCTTTGGTATCATGAAGCTTCCTAGTCCGATTAGTTGCTAGTAGTACATGTCTTTTAAACCAGCACCCAACCCAACAAAAACAAAACAACACCAAAACAAGACTATTACTACTACTACTACTCTACTGCTAATAATAACTCATAATTTTGTTATTATATCAACAGTACAAGAGAAAGGGTATATTTAGCGATAAACAATGGTAAGTCCGTAGGGAGGGATTAAATGTGCTTACCCATTATTACGGATTTGTTTATTGGTCTTCTACTCTTCGCTCTGTATTGTATGTACGTAAATTAAAACATGTATGTTAAAGAGTGTACAGAATGGTGGGTACTTGAACCAACCACACTGCAGTACAATCAGGATAGGATTGTGTAAATAATACTGGTGAGATAACCCCTTTAACTCTATAAATATAATATAGAAGGGAAAGAACCCTCCACCTTTTCGTATCCAATAATTTCTTTTAACATTTTGACATCCTGATGCATATTATCCTAAACTAGAATGACTTACAATAATTTTGTCCTCAAATGGACTGATTTATTGAAGTAACATCAAACACTTGTAAGAGTTTTAAGATAAGAAAAAAGTGTTCTATTTTAATTCAATGTAAAAAGTGTTTGATGATAGATTCAGTGTATGTGTAAACGCTTTTTCATTTTCCGAAATCGAATTACTCTTAGAAATTAATCCTATTTCCAATGTGTTTTAGACTGTTGAATGCATTTAATTAAGAATAATGGTAATTTTTTCAATGATTATTTATGATTTCTTTTTTGTGTTATAAAACGCGAGAATGAATCAATTAAAATAATAATATATCATACAAGAACATCCATGGTTGTACTCAAACAGTTAAAAGTGTTTTGTATTATAATACCTATTTTAAGATATTTCCGAGTGATATTTCACCTTTCGGTTGTCGGCCTATGTGAAATAATTTCAATTAATACTGATTTTGTCTCAGGAAATAGTAGTAAATAAAGTCTATACCTCTGCCAGCAATAAATAGTGTTTATATACTTGATGACGTCTCAGTATTCCTAGGTGTATGAGTTTTATGTGTTTAGTGTGATAGAGTTCATCCCTTGATTTACAGTAAAGCCGAGTTTCACAAACAGTAAAGGTACCCCAGGGTCTACTGTTACGTCATCTAGAAATAGGTAAAAAGGTTACTTCCGTGGCCGTGTTGTTTCAAGTATGAAGTTTGGTATTAAGACTTTAATCACCTCTGGTTAGCGGAAGTACTGTCATCCTCGGTTGGTTACATTGGCAAGTCGATTTACTTTTCAGAGGTCATTAGTCCGCTGCCGGTAACAGTCGAATAAAACAACAGTAAATTAAACATAATTCTTACAAATGGGTGGTGTTCACTCTAATCCATTCAAGCAAGTCTTGTTGACATTTTAGTTTGTATTCACGTGTTAAGACAACTATTTTGATAATTTATCGGGAACAATTCAATGAAAATGAACGTTTTGAAGGATGAATATAACAAACTAATATACAAATTAAATATCATCCTCAATTAGCTGACAAGATCGTTTTAACAGAAACAAACGTTACTCGAATAATATGTATATTGATCAACTGTGCAGGAAACCTTTTCATAATGGTTTCAGACAGTAGTTTATAGAGGTATTCTACTACTTACTAAACCATATATAATAACACTGAATTGAGACGATCAAATTAGTAGTCGAATGTTTCTTTTATAAGTGGAACAGAAGTGCAACAAAAATATAAACACGAATAAATGAGTTTTTATATGGAAGTTCGGAAGTATATTTACTGATATTCGGAACATTTCTTTTATGTATTAATAGGTATCGATTTTTAGACTTTAAATCAATAAAACATAAATGGTAACCTCTAGGAATGGGTTATACATCTCTTTATCTTGTGAAAGATCTATTATTAACACTGAAATCATGACTTGAAGTACTCGCAAACTACACTTTTTTTCAACAGGGAAATTATTACAAGTAGTTGCACTTCCTTGTTTAAACGTTTCTATTCACGTCGTATTTTGTGGTTACATGATCAAAATACAGACTAGCACATATAAATCATTGTCAAAGTTTAAACTGATGTATTGATTATTTAAATATTTCACAATACGCCACGTAGATACTGCACACAGTCAAATGAATACAATAAAATCACCCACCCCCTTGTTCTCCTTTCTAGGTTAGTCATATAAAATATGATAAATCAACAAACTTGACTTTCCCTAAAATATTATATAATGTTTGCTACAACGTATACAACCAGAAAATATATCTTTCAGCATCAGCTACATACTCTGTATCATCGAGGTAGCGCTCTCTCTCTCTCTCTCTCTCTCTCTCTCTCTCTCTCTCTCTCTCTCTCTGTGTCTGTCTCTCTTTCTCTCTCTCTGTTTTTTCTTAAATCTCTAATAAAAAGTAAACCAATAATCCCCTTTCACACACACACACACACACACACACACACACACACACACACACACACACACTATGCCAGATTAAATCAATAGACTGTTTTTAATTTGATTTCCGTGCTGCTAGTTATATAAATATTTATTAAAAACACCATTAACACAGACATGAATGTATATAGAAATGGATGAATAAATATAATAGGTTTCATAATGTATTTCATATTCAGAAATTACAGAAATCTAAATTTAGAAGAAGTTACACAATCGTACCCACCAGAGAATATGTATTATTATCATTTAATCAATTGACAGAGAGAGGATACGTTTGTACACAGGTACAACTGCAGTTGACTAATCATTAAGAACACTTTTTACGCAAAAATAAAAAATGCATGATGATAATGTAAAAAAAATGAAACTATAGAAAGTAATGTCTCGGTTAGTGTTATGTCTATATAGTAAGAATATATATATATATTAGAAATAAAAAGTCCTTTGTACAGTAGAAATAGCGGAAATTTTTTTATTCAGAACAACACATTCCTTTGATCATCGATATCCACCGGGTAACAAAATGCGGAGATACTCAGTGCGGAACATGTGCCTATATTGTTGAAGGCGAGAAAATAACTTTCAAGAACGGGCAAACAATCAAAATTAATGCTAATATGAACTGCAAAACATCTAACTTAATATACTGTGCAACATGCCCCGAGTGTAAAGAAAACTATATAGGACAAACCGGAACCAAACTGTTCGACCGAGTAAGGGTTCATAGGCAGCAGATAACTCAATGAGTAACTCCCCGTGTAGTGAACATTTCGAGATATGTGGAAAAGGAAAATTCGAAATGTTTCCTTTCTTTAAGATTTGGTCAGAGGACGAAAATTTAAGAAAAGCCAAAGAAGACTATTTTGTCAAACGTTTTAATCCGAAACTAAACAGGAAATGATTTTAACATTTTCCAACTGCAATAGCTACCACTGAACGTTACTATGGCGATAACGTCATAATTAATAATCGTTGTCACTTGACAACGTTTTACTCTGTCTGAAGAGCCGCTATGGCTGAAAGCGCTAACAGAAGAATAATTATATTTACTATGATGAAGGAATATGTTGTTCTGAATAATAATTTTTCTAATATATATATATATATATATATATATATATATATATATATATATATATATATATATATATATATATATATATATATATATATAATTATACTAGCCGGTGGTAATGTAACAATTGACCTTTGCTCAGACGAAAACCGACTTGCGGTCAATTCCAGGACAAGTGCGTTCTGAACAAAACAATCACCGTAGGAAAGTAGAGATGTGTTGGTATTTGACTTGTCTATAGAAGATCTTATGGTAGAAACTAGACACCTATTAATGGCAGTATTGCGGTCTGTATATGATAATAATTTGAAGCTGGTTGCTCGTTATCAAGTACATAAATTGTCACCTGCTAAATAATAGTGCATTATAATGGAAATAACCTTGACAGATATCAAAACTACAAATAAAACCAGTATTACCTTGTAGCATGGCATTGCTTTTTCAAATACAATATATTGCTGGTAATTAATTTTTTTTCAATAACATTACGTCTATCATACCGAAATGCTATGTACACCAAATGTAAACTCCTTTTACACATCTCCTTTAAAAAGAACAATCAATGTACTGGGTTACATTTTTCAGTGTAACAATCTGGCATTGGTTTGATTCTTTTTCAATTATACCGAGTTATACATATATTATAGGTAAATGAACGATTTCGGGTTTGAATCCAGGTCGGACAAAGTGCAAGCCAAGCGCTCGGTATAAATAGTAAATACATAGCAAGTCTCTCTGATACGTCAAACCGCTGTCCAGTGCCGTGTTCCGGAAGGTTTGTTACATCTATAACCACGTATCAAGAGTTATGTATGGAAGCGTATTACGGCCACCTTATCTTTTTATTACTCGTTTTGCCAACATTAATATTGGCTTTTCCAACGTTTTTCGTGGAGTTTCCAACTTTAAAGTTGGCTTTTCCAACTTTTTTCTTGGCTCTTCCAACTTTATTCTTGTCTTTTCCAACTTTGTATGAGTTGACTCTTAGGCATTCCTATAACAAAACCAATTTGTATCTGTATGCGTTACATAAAGAGACAATGTAGCCTTCTGCTTATCTCTGCTAAATTTTCCTTTGTTTTCAGAGTTAATTGGTTTGTCAATGGAGTATTTTTGAAAAATAAAGATGCTACAATTTACTGTCTGCAAGCAAAAAACTTAGCCTTTCATGCCTTGTAAAATAACAATAAAAAGATTCCGGGGGAGTATACCCCCTAACATTTATTTCATATGCATTATGTTTGTCGAGATGATCTTCTTTTGAGATGTATAATCAATGTGACATATTAGCAATTTTAGGTATAGTTTCATTTCTGGATGCTGATAAAACCACTAAAAGATGCATGTTAATTAATCTCATTCGCAGTAATAAAAAAGTAAAAAAAAAGTAATAAAAATAGTATAAATTTATGTTAATCCCTTGAACACGCTAGTTCTGCCACTACGTTATACAACAATCTTGTTCACAGAGGCAAAGAAATTAAAAAAAAAAATTCTGCCCCTAAAAGATTGAAAATAAATATTCTGTCTTGTGACGTACTGAAAATAAATAATCTGACTTGACAAAATTGGCAAGGCTGTCCCAAAAAAGTCGTCCCCTGAATTTATAATAGTTTTTAGCAACATAAAATTTAAGAATCATATCGAATATATATATATATATATATATATATATATATATATATATATATATATATATATATATATATATATATATATATATATATATATATATGCTCAATTTCTGACAATATGAGTCAGTGCCATAGCCTCTCAGGGTAGTTTGGATGTAGATGTGTCATCATTTACCTTTTAACTCCAACATTTTACTGAAGAATCGTCTGATAGCTTATCAGCAATTGTACCGTTTCGTGATATTTTACACGGTGTCCTAAAATTGAAAACAACGTTATAGATATTCAAAATTTATTCAATACACAATGTCCGAGTGTTTGTTTATAAATGTAGTCCATATTTATATTAATCTAGACAAGTTCAGAAAAAAGTTGGAAATTCCAAGAAAATGTTGGAAAAGCCAAGAAAAAAGTTGGAAATTCCACGTAAAAAGTTGGAAAAGCTAACTTTAAAGTTGGAAATTCCAAGAAAAATGTTGGAAAAGCCAACTTAAAAGTTGGCAAAACGAGAAATAAAAAAATAAGGCGCCCCAAATACCCTTCTGTAGTTATGGCACTCTACGTTCGGCTGATGATGTATAAATACAGGTGAAAATCTAGGACATATAAAAAAATAAAACAGTATAAATATGTCATTGTTCCCAGTTTAGTGTTAAAAAAGAAAATAGGTAAATATAATTGCATAAATGCTTTTGTCAGCGAACCCACCTTACAATTAATTCACAGGTAAATGTTTATCTCAGTAAGACAGTTGTTTATTTTGTTGTTTTTTTTCTGTGTGGGCAGTATAATGATGTTGCGTCGTTGCTAGTAAATATTCAAAGAATGCTTCCAGAAGAGTATTAAAATTCTTATTCTTCCTCCGTATAAATATTTTCAATGAGTGTTAAAATTTTAATATATGTATTTATACAGAAAATTGCTAGTTTTTGTAAAACTTGTAAAGTTGAAAGCGCACATTTACATTCATTTGTGGTAATGAGGCTTATAGTCATTAAATCTTTTAGGAATGCGATATCTAAAATTAGATGAATTTGTGTGATTACTGAATATAACCTTAAACTGGGATTACCATTTCCATAGTAACTATATATCAACATTCCAGAATTACATAGGACGCCTTGCTCTATTAAAAACTGAAGAAATTTTTTTTTATTGTCAATAAAAATGTTGTTGAATGTAACCCTAAAGCGGTGTTACCATGTACCAACTCCAGAATTATGTATGATGCCTAGCCCAATTCAAATTTTCTATAAAATCATCTCATTGTCTAGAAAAATGAATAAAACCGGAAACCAGGATTACGATTTGCATAGTTACTAATTGCCAACACTCCAGAATTACGTTTGAAACCTAGCCCAATTCAATATTGAAAACAAATCATTTTGTTGTCAGGAAAAATGTTGACAAGCTCATTCAGAAGTATAAGTATTGAAGTAATTTGAAATATTTTGATCGTTTGAGAACAAAACAGAAAATTACTATTCTGGGGTATAGTATATAATGTATTCCAGAATATTGATTATGACTTAAATAACTATTTGAATTGTACTTAATTCAATATTGCAAAATGAATAAATCGACTTACTGTGTGTTCTTACGAGAAGATGATATAAAGACGGATATACAGTGGAACCTCGCTATTAAGACCACCTAACTGATGGCTCAAAGTGGTCTGATTTGTAATTACAACTACTTAATGATTGAACGTTTGTTGGAGTGCATGTACTGTTAATATGAATGTAGTTTGGGTGACAGATAAACTGAATGCTTCCCGCTAGTTAACATATCACATATTTCAAATTAAAAACAAAAATGTGGAATCAAATACCACGCCTTATACTTGACCAGTCTCATTATGATGGAACAGCAATTTCAAGGTATAACAGTAATGTATAGTATTTTTCAGAATGAAATATCTTGGTGTGACCTCATGTTATGAATGAAACTACAACATTGTGTGACGTTATATGAGGAACTTCATTTATTGCTGATATTTACGCCGTCTAGATTAACATTGAGTCTATGGGAAACCACTGCGGGAAATTTAAATATATTAAGATGAATCCTCTCGCTTTCTTGTAAATATATAGCAATGGAATGACGCCAATAAAATGTCTTAATAATTTGATTAATAAGCATTTTATGTCTAGAATTATACTGCATAATTTTGTGTATAATTGAGTACCGGTTTGATCGTGGTATCGTGCTCCCATCTTTTAATTTACCAACAGTTTCGCCAAAAATGAGAACATCATAATTTGTTCATGTTTTGGAAAACTCCTGGCTATAAAAATTGAGAACAAAACAATGGATAATACATGTGAAATTAGAGTTATTGTAACAGTAATTCTTTAAAGATTTCAAATGCTTATTGCAAATTTTTTTCATAAATGAAATTGTGCAATTTGACGCGGGTCATCATATACTTACCTTAGCTATGCCATGCATCTTATTAATCAAGATAACTTTTACGTCTTAAGCATTATAACTTTGGTATGATGTTTATAATATTTATAACCACTAGGTCGTTGCCACTGCTGGTGGACCGTTTGAGTCCCCGAAGGTATACATAAGTCTAGTACCTAGTAAATTGGTACCAGCTCTGACAGCACAATTTAAAATTCTAAAACCTTCTAAAATTAAGATAGTCATCTTTTTACATTGGTTACTGTTAGACGGACTTTGGCTGTACGCTTAGATTTCTTATTTGGCCTTGTCTGATACCTCTGGTATCATGTTTATAATATTTTAATCAAAGGTATAAAGCCTTTTCACCGCTCAAACTCGCTAACAATAAATATCGTAAAAAGTTGTATTATCAAACATAGATGCATGTCTGACGATTGGCACGTGTTAGCTAAAACATGGGTACGAGTACAGGGAATGCTTGCTCTTCCATGGCACCTAATCCCACTCATGAATATTGTCTACTGAATCTTCTTACAACTAATTTTAGCTTTGGTATCTGTGATTATCATATTGCTTTACAGAAGATTGTAGATAAAGACAGACCAACCAAACATGTCTCTAATCTGAGATCTTGTGGAAATGACATCAATGCATGGGATGTACTTACAAAGTATAAAGTAGAGGACAATAATTACTTGATATTTCTTTCAACCTTTGTATATCTATTTTTAGTAAATAGTGATTAAAGATCTTTTTAAGTCTTTTTTCTACACATGGAGCTCTCTAACATTTATTATCTATTTCCCCCCCAAATTGCCTGGCCACTGTTAGTTTTTAAAAACAAATTGGAATTCATTTCATTTGAAACAAAACATCCACTTGTGTCTTCCTAGTCCAGACAATGTCAATAGCTGGCGGTGGTTTTCAAGTTAATGTTAATTATGACTCTCCGGTTAGTACCACATCATAAGAAAAAGAAAGCGATAAAGCATGTTTAAAGTCACAATTAGTCACTGTAGTAATTAGGTTCAAGTAGAAGTTTGTGATTTTGAAAAGAGTAGTCAGAGGAAGAGACATTTTAGTTTAATGACATTCCAATACTGTTGATAAGTGGTTGACATTCTGGACAGACAGAACATAGTCTAGCTGTATATTCACCTTAAGGGACATTAGCTATGTATTTTATTTAAAAAAATATCTTTTCTTTTGAATTTGATATACAAAAACAAGAATTATATATATATATATATATATATATATATATATATATAATATATATATATATATATATATATATATATATATATATATATATATATATATATATATATATATATAGGCATGAGAGTTCGGGAAACCCAAGTTTGGCAACTTTTCAAATGCAATTGATTAACTAATTTGTATATGAATACCAAACTGGGCATGACCTTATTTTCACAAAATATATAGCAGTAAAAGTGGGGAAAAATTTCTTTACCACAGCTAATGTCGCTTTAATATTGAGTAAAACTGTAATACTATGATAAACATTGGAATAGTACTGTGTACTAATATACATGTAGTAAAACCTGGCGGTATGGACACTTTCTTGACCTGGATGAGTTGACATTTTAGGTAATAAAACATAACATTGAAATTACACTGACTAGAGTAATCGTTCCTACTTGTCACCATACATTATAGAGTATCCAGTGATGACTAAAACGTTATTCACCTACAGCTTGTCATAACCGAAAGTGAGTAAAGTCATCCATATGATGATAAAAAAGGTTACTCCACCCCACCATCTTATGTGAATTAGACAATACCTTCGTTTAAAATGATGACACCCTGTACTCTACATACACTCCTGACTAAATATGGTCGAAATATGTCTGGTGCCTTTTGAGAATTGGTGTGGTAAATCGCTGAACGTGGCGTGATTTTGGTATTTTTGCAGGCTCGGTCTTTGACTTAGGTGATCTTAGAATACAAAGGGCGTGTTCCTTTGGTTTAAGATATTTCGTTTGTTATACATGCACTTAAAGTGCTAATGATATTCATACGTTGTTGTACACCGTACTTACACATCATTCTGATTTACGCCTAAAACGTAGGAACTAATCATTTCATTCTTTATACTTTTTATTTTCCATGATGGAAACCAACAACAGTCGCAATATATATTAAAAACCTAATACATCCATCTTTACTTTACGTAATACAGAGAGATTAATGGATGGAAAATTCGTTTTGTTAGCTGTAAATCCGTTACACATATACCACGCAAACTCCAAAGTGTACGAGGTGTTCGTCAGAAAACACACAGAGGAGAGTCTTGTCTAGTTCCTGCTTATCCACTTTTACTTATTGGGAAATGTATTCATTTTTGATATGTTTACAGTCGTCGATATGTGATTGATCATTTATAATGGTTAATTATGACAATGCAAAATTCCGTCACATCACTTAACACTGCAATTCCGCGTCAAAATATCACCAAATAATGTATGTGTATTGAGTAGGCGTCTTCCTTTAGGACAAGGCAACTTGTTTATTGTTTAAAACTCACTGTTAGCACTGACGAGCATAGGTACGGTATCAATACTAGGCTAACACTATATACAAATTACTAGTACAAAAGTACTGAAAGCCGCAAATACGCAAGCAATATTTTTGCACATTTTGTTAGCACAACATCGTTGAATCTTCTTACATACAATGATTGCCCATTGGAATGACTTTTTGGTTGGGACTGATATTGCTCAACTACATGATTTATACTCAAAACTGGCTGACGGACAGAATAAATGTGTTTTAATTTCCCATGTAAATAAATGGACTAGCAAATATTTTCATTGATATTTTTTCTTTTTCTAATTTGCAAAAAGTGGCCTATTATCTGGGTAAGAACGATCTACAAACAACACAAATTGGAAAACCACAACGGTAATTGTAGGGTATCAACCAAAACACGAAGTTTATTGTTAATGCAAAGCCAGTTTCTCCTAAGATCGTAGATTTGGCCGTAAACGTAGACGTAACTCGAGTTTTACTAAAGATCGTAAACGTGTGCTGACATGTTAACCTACGCGTGGTACGTGTGCCATGAGTTGTACTTTGGAGCAGATATAGACTCAGGAGTAAGATTAATGGCACTAGTTCACACTGAATTTAATGATGTGATATTTAGCAATTTAGAAATGAACCGAATATTCATAAAACAAAATCCTTATTCTTGCGATAATTGAAAATATATTCCCCCGAGTGATAGGGTTTTGGCAAATAGTTTTCGAACTCTGTTTATTTGACAAGACTTAACTTATATCTATTTAAAATGTATCCAAATTACACAACAATTTCATTGATTGTTTTGACGTTTTGAACAGGTGTTATATAAAATATGTTTCATTGCTTTCTTTATGCTGCTAATAAGGTTTACAATTATGGCTATAGTATATAGTTATTCATAGTCCCGTCAATTATGCTCTCGGTATCATTACTAAAGAGGAGACTAGATTCAACACATTTCATTAATATATTTAGCTATTTAAACTAATTACCCACATCACATAATACGACTTTAATGTATAAAAAGAAGAATAGTTATGGCTCACAGTTTAGTAATTTCATGAAATCTTCGCAGAATAATATGCTTTCGTTAAGAATCGAGACAACGCATCATCTCAGGACTTCAAACATACAATATTTAATTTTAACGATATATCTATTTCATCCCAAATACATTCTATGGCAGTAAACATCCAACACTATTGGATATATTCCTATGAATGTCGGGCGATAATAAAATAACAGGTGTTTGTTTACTAAAGAATTGTGCAAACTGTTATTTGTAACTGTAATTTAAATAAACCTAATCACTCATCTATGAGTCCAGGTATGACCCTCGGTGATCAGCACTTGTTTCGAATTTTAAAATCCAGTTTCCGTGGAACCAGAAACCTTGATGATGAAGAACACAAGGCTGGCATAGCGAAGTGATTTGTTTTGAGGATCAATTTGTACACTTTTATTTGATTTTGAATAGTGTTTTACGCCACACTCAATAATTTTTCAGTTATATGATGGCGGTCAGTTTTAATGGTGGAGGAGAGAACCCGGTTACAATGTACCCAGGAAGAGTCCACCAGCATTTGGAAGTAAACTGACAACTTTCTCACAAAAAAGAAACAAAAAAAGAAAAACAAAACAACGGGCCTCGTACCTGCAATCACCAGAAGTGAGAGATTTCATTCTTCAAAGCACGATACTCTAACCGCTCGGCCACGGATGAACACATCTATTTCAAATATATTTTGAGCAAAAGTGGTCTAGGTGAATTATCGAATCGGTACAAACCATGACCTTTTGCCTCGAAACAAAATATCCCCTCTTACCCATTCTTAATTCTTATTATACAAATCAGTTCCAATGAAAACAAAATTAGTTGTAACAAGCAAACTTTAAGGTGAAATATTGTACTTTAAGATTAAGGCATATATATAAACAATGTATTGGCGTCGGTTTATTTTTCAAAGTAGTTGCTAGCTGCTGTCATTACCTAATCCATTACTTATTTCTTTTTTAAAATGTCGTGCTTACCTAATTAAATTGTAAGTACATAACTTCGAACAATTAACAATGTAACTACATGCATTGATTCTGTATTTAGTCTAGATAGAAATACACACAATGCAGTTGTACCCAAATGACCTGAAGGGCAAAATACAGTTGAATGTCATACATACATTGTATCGCTTAGTGACGTAATTACCATAAACACCCGGTATATTGTTATCTTATTCTTTTCAGTTGTGCGATAAAGTTTGAGATTTATTTACAGGTTCGTGCGTCGGGTAGATGTTTTTGTTGGGGTTTTACCAGGTATTGATCCTTTGTTATTTTTACTGAATTTGACCTATCGTGGTAGCCTAGATGTAAACATTCGGGTCGCAAGCAGGTTATGAGTTTGAACCCAAATCTTGTCCAAAAAGGTCTTGACTGTTGATCCACCGAGTGCATGGTATAACAAATGAAAGTCGAGGACGTTCGTGTGTGACTTGGGGCTGGTCGGAGGTCCGTAGAAGAGTGGTTAGAGCATCGCGCTTTGAACCATTATTTCTCTCACTTCTGGTCTGCGCAGGTTCGAGCACCGCTGGAACCTAAGCTGAGTTTTGTGAGAAAGTTTGCCAGTTTACTTGCAGAAGGTCTGTGGTCTCCTATCCACCATTAAAAACTAGCGGCATCCATATAACAAAATCGTATGTGCCTTAAAACTCACAAAAGGTATTGGAAATGAAAATCGAGGATTTATCGGCTGTGAAAGACACGACAAGTAAAATCCATGTGTCGGTCGAACGTGACTGAAGTTCTTTATTATGGACGGTATTGTTTGAAAGTAATGGTGATGAAAGGCATAACAAATGAATGCCAAGGGTCTATCGGTTGTGACTTAAAACTGTCATTCTATATCATGAAAGATAGTAAATTCAGGGGCCAATCGATCGTGACTTAAAGTGAAGTTATCGGTGATGAAAGGCATAGCATTTGAAAGTCAGGGGTATATCGCAAGTGACTTTTAACTACGTATCATGCCATACTCATACGGCACGATTTCATAATACTGCTAAAAATATGATGCACTTTTCCTATAGTTATACCCCTTCGTAAGTGAAATATTATTGGCAGAACGAAATCAGCATTGAAACAAAACCTTCATTTATTTTAGTTAACGGTGAATTACACCTTATAAAGAACCTCTGGATTATACCGACATAACAGTATCAAGTATAACAGTAAATGGATGGCAATAACAGAGAAGTAAAAATGTTAACCACTGTAAAGAAAGAAAGAAAGAAAGAAAGATAGATAGATAGATAGATAGATAGATAGATAGATAGATAGATAGATAAAACCCCATACAAGCAAAGATACATAGCAGGATCCAGCAAATGTTCTACCAAACCTTTATCTTTACTCCTTACCAAGATATTGACAGCCATTAAGGAGAAACTTAAACAATACTGTACAGTTGCTTATTCCAGAAGCGGTGTAAATCAGATGTGGATACTTAAAAATTCTAAACAGCTTTTAGAAAATTTGAAGGCACACAATTTTTCTCGAATTCACAGTATCAAAACTTATGACTTCTCTACTCTTTACACTACTATTCCGTATAAAAAATTAAAAGAAAGACTTTTCAGCATCATAGACAACTACTTTTTCACTAAAGGTGGTACCCGAAAATTTAAATATCTAGTGATTGGCTATCAGGATACTTTTTTCGTCAAACACCACTCTGATTCTACACATAAATATACTGAAGTTGATATAAAAAACATGCTGGAATTTCTAATAGAAAATGCATTTGTAATGTTCGGAGACTTGGTCTTTCAACAAACTGTTGGCATTCCTATGGGAAATTACTGTGCTCCTTTATTGGCCGACCTGTTCCTTTATTCATACGAAGTAGACTTCATTCAGAAACTGCTGAATCAAAAGAAGAAAAAGTTAGCGGTGTCCTTTAATTTGACATTTAGATATATCGACGACGTTTTGTCAATTAATAACGACAATTTCCATACATATGTCAATGCGATATATCCCAGCGAACTAGAAATTAAAGATACAACAGAATCAAGCACACACGCTTCATACTTAGACATTTTACTTAATATAAACACAGACGAGATATTAGCAACTAAGCTATACGATAAACGCGACGATTTCGGCTTTCCCATCGTAAATTTTCCACATTTAAGTAGTAATATCCCTCAGTCACCCGCATATAGAGTTTATATTTCACAAATGATCCGATATGCCAGGGCGTGCACAACATATGAAGATTTCATATACAGAGGTAAACTACTCACTGACAAATTATGATACAGGGATATCGAAAACCGCGTTTAATGTCAACGTTCCGCAAATTTTACGGTCGGTATAATAGTGTTGTTTGCGACTACTCTGTTTCACTAAGTGAAATGTTGAGTTGCCTTTTCGTTGGCGGTTGTTGAGACGTCTGTACCAATTGTGACGAGGATACACTCCTCACTTGTTTCATTGGACTTGACTGTGGACTCACGGCGGGTGTGACCGGTCGACAGGGGATGCTTACTCCTCCATGGCACCTGATCCCACCTCTTGGTTTCCAGAGGTACGTGTTTGTCCATTTTTACCGAATTTGTATCTATGTCCTGGACATTCTATTGATTTATACTTTGGTATCTGAAATTTTTAGATAGATATGAGAGAGAGAGAGAGAGAGAGAGAGAGAGAGAGAGAGAGAGAGAGAGAGAGAGAGAGAGAGAGAGAGAGAGAGAGAGAGAGAGAGAGAGAGAGAGAGATAAAGCAGCTGTCAACATTTTAAAATTAAAATTTAACATTTATTATGGACCCTGAATCACGAACATTTGAACTCTTTGTATATAAATCATATATCAACCACAAATACAGAAATAACAAGACACCTACTAAAGCACCATGCCCTGGCAATATTAAAATGATACTCGTTCTTCACTACTCGTATCTTGTGATCCATTGTCATTAACATGGGATAATACCTTTCACCTCTATCTCTACGACCGACTTCTATCTCTACGACTTCTTATGTTCGGAACTCATTTTTGAATGCCTAGATGGACAAGTGATTTCAGGTCATCGTTCGTGAGAGTCAATCGATTGGTGTGAATTCTGTATTATATATATATATATATATATATATATATATATATATATATATATATATATATATATATATATATATATAGAGAGAGAGAGAGAGAGAGAGAGAGAGAGAGAGAGAGGGGGAAATATAGTAAAGCTTGCTATAGAGGCCACCTCTATATAAGGATTGCCTGTTTATAAAGTCCCTTGACTGCATACTTCAACTAAATTGAACCTGTGTATAAGGGTCACCTGCACATAAAGATCAATATTTTCTGGTCCCTTGGGTGGCCCCTATATACAGGTTTTACTGTGTATATATATATATATATATATATATATATATATATATATATATATATGTGTGTGTGTGTGTGTGTGTGTGTGTGTGTGTGTGTGTGTGTGTGTGTGTGTGTGTGTGTTGTTATGTTAGTATTCGCTACCAAATTACATCAGTTGCCGCTACTATGGATAACTTTTTATACGTTATTACGCATTGACGCGTGTAGTCCTTGAGAAAATTGAGTTTCTAGAAAATTGTCAACTTTTACATTGTCATCATACTTATTGTGTTAACGAAGCAGGATATAGATTTTTACAGTCTTTGTATTCGTTGAAGGGTGATGCCAATTATTTGGTTTAACCTACTGTTTCATTTTGTTATATCATTTCGTGTTGATTCGATTGATTGTATAGCCTCAAGCTGATGAAAGTCTATAGTAGTATTCAATAAACAAAATAGGTAAAATTAATGAATTTGAATACAGGCACGTGTAATTGACAAACTATGATATTGACAATTACACATGTAATAACACCTTATCAAATAAGTGCTTCTGTGGATTAAAACAAATTTAATAACATTTTATCAAAATTAGATAATTATCAATTATATAGCAAATCATGTAAGTTTATGTTAATTTGAATTAATAGGCATGCAGAAGGAATCACACACACACACACACACACATACATACACTGCGATTGTTAAGAGGATACAAAAATAGAAATTCAGTGAGGCACAGCGTTTTTCATTACATCTATTCCTTTAATAAAATTTATATATCAGTAGTTTAATCAAATTCTGTTTATCTCATTTAAACTTGAATTAGATATATCAGATAATAATGACGAGATAAAATATCAGACGTGGACTCCATACCCGATCACACCATGTTTCTGTCTGATGATAAAATGCCTATCTATGTATGACGTTGGGTGAAATAGATGTATAATACGTATTTATCATGTTATCATATTGAGAAATTAACGTCAGATCGGACGATTTATTAATGTAATCAACAATAGTTTTATCTGATGTACTATACACAGTTATTAAGTGGAACACGACATCATACCGCAGGTGCACCTGTGGGGACTTCTAAGACTTCGGAACACACAATGACACTTCTCGCAAACACAGTCAAACGTTCGTCTGTGCAATCGGCAATAAATAGTAATTGAACTATTTTTGTTTTAGGATTTTTGTATCAGAATTTAGTTACAGACAATATCGAGAGAATATAATTAAAAATCACGGTAACTGGTCGCGACCCACCAGACTATCTACATGTAATTATGTATATTATAGTCAAACGGATTCATTTCTATCTGTATCACAAACTTATTTCTATTTGTCATTTCAGTACCAGCTGATAATCTTATACTAAAGTTATGTTTCGCACTGACAACACCATTTAAATTCTAAATTCCTCAAAATCTAAGATAGTAATCTTTTTACAGTGGATACTCATATACGGATTGGGCTATACGTATAGATTTAATATTTGGCCTTGTATGATACCACTTACTCTTTAGAAAATACATCTATTTTGAACTGGAGATCAACTGAAGTCTAATTGTTTATAATAACTCAAACACTAAATTATTATGACATTAATGAAACGCTATACAGTACTAATTTAAATGAAAGTACTGATACGAGTTAAGAGTATTCATTAAGTCTTAATGAAGTATAATACACTCAGTATTCTAAAAAAAATATACATAGTGTACACATGTTTGAAATATATTGCAGGTTAATTTAAATAAAGGGTACCACAATCATGTAGTAAATTTTGAATTTACTGTCACATATGACATCAGCCTGTTTTACTGAGAAAATTCATGTCCAGAGTTTCCAAATTAGCAAAACCCTGCGTGAATCACCCAATTTTATTTCAAATCAGAACAATAATATCAATGAAAACATCACAACTTTTCTCACATTCTTTATCATTTATATCACACGTGAGTAGCCTACATGCCGAATTTCTAAAACGACTTTAAGTTACTTTTTATTTTGTAAAATTCGGTTATACAAAAAAGTAACTTAAAATCGGGCCAGACATTCAGCCTAACGTGAGTACTGATGGCTCATTTATTATGCAACAAACTACATAAATCGGCGATATGAATACCAAAACTTGTGCTTATAAACATCGTTTCATCGATATTAAATTTATATGCGACAGGAAAGTATTGTACCCTTATACTATACTGCCCATCAGTAGTCTTAAATCTCTAGGCCAATACCTGTGCATGTAAAACAATTCCCCAACTTCGAAGACTGCCGCGAGTTTCTCGTCAGTTATGATCACGTGAAGGACAAACTTATACATCTTGCCTATACACTGTTAGGGAAATATACGCAACTCCACCAAAAACTCATCTGCATATTATTCGTGCGCAAGAATTGTAAACAGTCCGGTCAATCGCTTTTAACGTCAATTCTGTCACAAGTGTATAATGTTAAAAAATAACTGAAAAGTAATTTATAATATCTGAATACTCATAAAGGACGTCGAACTGACTTTAATAGCATATATTTCAACAAATATTCTAGATCTATATTTTCAGCGACTTGTTACTTCATTTACGTCAAGTCAAAAAGGCAAACATTTACGAATAAAAGTTTGATTTGGAAATTTCAATCTGAAAGTTGAGTTTATATTGCTGAAATGCACATACATGTGTCATTAACCCCATACTGCAAAATGTGCTTTGGTTTGATGCCAATAAATAACTTACCATAACATTACTCAGTTGTTGGAACATCAACTTGTAAAAGAAAAAGAAGAAGAAAAATGAGGAAATAAAAAAGATCTCATGAAATTTATACAGTTTAGGTTTTGCATTTATACTGAGGTCAATAGGTCACGGATATCGTCCATAACACATTTCAGAATATCATATTGATAATAAATGCTGTTTTGTACAAAATCTACTCATAATAGTATACCAAATTACAATTTGACAAGTACGAATTCTGTAAACTACCTTCGTGTTCACATGTTTTTCTTGTCAATTTCCAGTTCACCTGTTCTTATTTCGTGTATATTTGCACTGACAATTCAGAGACATACTTGCATCCTTTTTATCGAGGCTTAATCATCCCAATTCGGAAGGTATACTTTTGTAAAGCGTAGCAAACAATTGTTGTAGTCTTTCATATTTCACTAATGTTATAACAATTGATATAGAGAATAAATTCTTAAGCATTTCTGTAACAAATGTAACGATACAATAGAGGAAAACTACTTCAAATTCTGAAATAATTTAGAAAGAATTCAGTGAGTGAATACAACATTACAAACAATATGGAAAGTACTCAATAACATTAGAAATGATATAATTTGTTTTGTAACCAAATTTTAGGGAGAACCTAGCCTTCAGTTGAAACGGATTCACTGCCTGTCACGTGACCTGTTACAAGACGCTTAGTTACTCTACATAGACGTTGGGTCAGAATAATAGTGACATTGAATGAGAGAGTTCATTGTACTCATCTGAAAACAGAAATTCAAAGACGATAGGAAATCTCTTTGTGTCTTCACTTTTCAATATTACATCATATGGCATAGGGTTATAGTGACATGAAGAGACGAAATAGGGAACACATGGACCAGAAATATTTAGTTAATAAATGGACGGATTAAGATATAGGAGAGGCACTTACATACAAAAATAGCTTTGTATTTTTTAAAGCTTGATATAGAAAACAAGGAATCAGCAACGTAATATACCTGTATCAGGTAAATTTTATAAACCAACATCTGTAGATTACTGGTATTTGATGGGAATGTCATGTATATAACATGTATCTGTTGACAGAAACGATCGTCTTGAGCATTATAACATGTGGTATGATGTTTATAATATTTATTTGTTTTGGTCCTGGAAAGAAATTGTGTGATAAATAAATGGACTTATGTAATTACCAATTTTTAAACATGAATCGAGCTACGCTTGGCAGAATGAGCATAACGATTTGTATAGTGTGTTCCTAAATACACAATGCCATGATCCTATTCATTATAACCATTGTGTATTAATACGGTAAGGCGTGAGAATTTAAATGGTTTATGTTTTTAATTATTGGATAAGACAGTACATAGACAATTTTGACATGCCAATAAATACAGCTGTCAAGATTTACCATTTCATCAAACTAATAAAATCTTATCATATCTGTAACGCCTGTAACGAACTTTGCTATTAATATACCGTTGCATGGGTATTACACGGTCTTGTTGCGATTTTCTCCACGGGGAATCTTGCAAAAATTGTATCCTGGTGTTATTTTCTTTTCAAAATGTATCCATTACTTCAAATGAGTAGTGTGTACTCATAAAAGTGCATTGCAAATATTTAAAAATTCAGTGTAATCAAATACAAATGATTGCATGCATCGCAAGTGTACACAAAAGGGTAGACTTACTTCCGGTCTAATCGAAGTACTTGGTACGGTTGAACTTATCTTCTGTCCAAGCAAATTACTGGTGACATTTATGATCAATATTAATCAGTTCACGAGTCCTATATGGCAGAACTGTTAGAGCACCCTGCTTTGAATCACGAAGTCTCTCACTTCTGGTCAGTTCTGGTTCGAGCCCCGTTTGTACCTCAGCTGATTATGTAAGGTTTGTCAGTTTACGTCCGGAAAACCCTGACTATATAACAGACAAATTGTTGAGTGTGGTGTAAAACACGATTCAAATACAGATTCAATTAATTCACTCTATTACAAATAAAGTCAGTTGCTATGTAATGAATTTATCACAAAAAAGCCAAAATTATATTGTGCGAATTGACAAGTTTAAAATAGACCCAGTTCCGAAATTTGTAAAAGGACTACATGACAAGCTTTTCAAATTTCAAAACTTCTTTCCGTGAATAATTTGGACTATGGAATTGCTTTCGATGTTGCCCAATTTACAAAGAAAGGGTTTTAATGGATATGTATTCATTAATCAATTAGCATAAGATAGGTGGTGATCGTTGTATACTCGACCGTCTTTCGTGCATTGCAATAAATATTGGTGGATACAGCCAAACATACGTATTGAGAACTAATATACTAGATCCAATGTTACCTGTTTTATCTTATATTACTTTCCTTTCAGGTTTCATGATAAATCGCTATTTTTCATTTGCTCTAGTCATCGTTTCTACAACTTATTGGCAAACACAATTGTATCCATTAAACTGTCATATCGAAAACAATTAAAATTCATAATGATAAGATAACCTTATCTTTAATATTGTCACTATTAATGTGATTGTCATACAGTCTGATATTGTTGTCATTTCTCTGCAACGTTTACCTTTTATAGACAAAGGATCTCAACTTCCATCTAGAATATGGATATGAAGGTCGACATTACAAAGCTACAAAGTGTGGTTTTCAGATTCCTGTCAATATTTGGTAACACTCCAGACTTGGTTTTTATACATTTTGGTACATTTATAAATTCAGATCCAGAAGTTTTTCATACGGCTATATCATAGTCAATATGTTAAAGTTGAACTTGAGTACTGAGTAAATTTGGTGACTTTGGTCCCAGGTCCGATAGAACACTTGCAAGGTGTCTTAACTTAAAAAGTGAATGCCGTAATCATTTCTACACCACTTCTAGACTTGTTGTCGCCATTGTCTGCTCGTCCGTCTGACATTATTCTATCATAATAATAGATCGAAAAGGCCTTTGCACTGACTGAAATTACAAATCGTGAAATTACGCTCTTATGGGTTTCATGTTATCAGTGTTAGATATAATACTTCTGTTACATCTTACCTTTGTTGAATGTGTCATGATAAGTGATGGTAATAAGTAGGAACGATTACTCTTGCAAACTGGATACTGTTATGTATTGGAGATAGGTAGGATCGATTAATCTTGCCAACTGGATACCGTTATGTATTGGTTATAAATAGGAACGATTACTCTTGCCAACTGGATGCTGTTATTGGTGATAAGTAGGAACGATTACTCTTGCCAACTGGATGCCGTTATGTATTGGTGAGAAGTAGGAACGATTACTCTTGCCAACTGGATGCTGTTATTGGTGATAAGTAGGAACGATTACTCTTGCCAACTGGATACCCTTATGTATTGGTGATAAGTAGGAACGATTACTCTTGCCAACTGGATACCCTTATGTATTGGTGATAAGTAGGAACGATTACTCTTGCCAACTGGATGCCGTTATGTATTGGTGAGAAGTAGGAACGATTACTCTTGCCAACTGGATACCGTCATGTATTGGTGAGAAGTAGGAACGATTACTCTTGCCAACTGGATACCGTTATGTATTGGTGAGAAGTAGGAACGATTACTCTTGCCAACTGGATACCGTTATGTATTGGTGAGAAGTAGGAACGATAACTCTTGCCAACTGGATACCGTTATGTATTGGTGAGAAGTGGGAACGATAACTCTTGCAGTGTAATCTTAATGTCGATGTACTGCTTAACCTAACATTTAAACTCGTCCAGGTCAAGATAAGTTTCGCGAGACTCCATTTCACCAGTTTATATGCATTGGACTAGAAGTATTATCAATATATGTCTTATTGAACCGTGTTGTAAATGGTTGCAAAATATTTAATAGAAATTTGTATTGTTTCTATTTTCGAAAAGAAAACATTCAAGCATCTTGTAAAATATCATATTACCTTTAATACTTTCATTGCTAAATTACAGCTTGTCACGATGTACTGTGTATAACCTTTTTGGTACGCAGAAGTCCAAGATATATTAAACACTAAAGGTCATAATAACAAAAACATGTGCAAAAAGTAATACTCAACTTTAGGTCTACACTTCAGCCTGGCATTATTTTCACAAATGTTTGGGTACATTCCATGCACATATTTTGGTGGTTTTATTATTTTATATATTCATTTTTATTCTTTGTATTTCAAATGGGATTTTTGTTTCCAATCTCTTACACAGAGTTGTCGGTCCTTATACTCTCGATCAATCTCTGTCAACGATTCGATTTTTCAAGATTTCGAAAAAAAATAAAATAAATGTAGTCTACAGTTTGCTAATATAAGCTAATTTGCCTTTTTGCATATATCTTTAGTTTTTACATAGAATAAAATACTATTTGAGGCGAAAACACTTTTTAAAAATGGCTATAAATATAGGGACTATAGTTTGTGTAAATACATGTATATCGTTATTATGAGTAATTCGGTTTTACATTCAATCTGTGGTTACATGACCAGGGTTTTGGGAGTACTTTTAGATGTTGAGAGAGATTAACTGAGAGTACAATAACCGACAACTCTGTGTAAGAGGTATCTTTGTTTAGTCTCATTACAGGATTTCTGAATCGCATGAAAGATTAAGGATTCAACGATAAGAAATGGTATCAGGTTTTAGCATGAGTGAGAAGGAAGTCAATACACTCAACATTCTTATTGTCATGTTTCTCTGAGTGGCTTGTAACACTACTATCAGTTAGAAAAACAAGACGTGTTTTATAAACACGCCCTCTATATTTTAAAGTCCTATAACTCTGGCATATAACGTATTGCAGAGTCCTAGGCACAATCGAATTCATGCCATTCTCCTGCGGCTATTGAAGCGTGGTTAAATGGTTGAAATTTGAGGAGCAAAATGCAAGTTGACCGAGAACCAAACTGTTGCAAACAGACAAAATGACAGATCAAAATACAATACATGTACATGTATATCACAATCTTAGGTCTAAGGAAGAGGAGGAGCATAGAAAACTGGCGGTCCAGAACCTATCTTAGATCAAACCTGGTTTTCAATACTTGTTGATTCACATCAGTATAGGACGATTACAATTTTATTAGACGGAAATATGAATAAATTAATCATTCATTGTAATTCGTGGTTATTTCCGCTAAAGTGCATAATGACCTGTCAGACGTTCTATAACTCAGAATCCTTAACCCATTCATCCCTAAAGACACATTTGGACTAGTCTAAGTCATTGATTTACAAAAGAGTCCATTATTTTTCAGGGGTTGATGAGTTAAGAATGAGTTAATCATCAATTGCTGTTGATAGCTACTGATGTTAGGTCGGAGTGTATTATGACCTGTAGGACGTTCTATAAGGCCGAGTCCTGGGGTCAGTTTTACGGAATATCTGAAAAATGAGTAACTGTTACTCATCCATTGTGGTTGTTGGCTACTGATGTTAGGTTAGTATATTATAACTTATCATAATGTAGAGTCCCTGGGGTGGTCCGTTTTACGAAATATCTTAGACTTGGTCTTAGTACCACACTTACGACTTGCGACAAATTAACACAGATTCAGTTTAGGAATTGTGACTTCAGAATCAGGTCTTGCTTTGATGAGCATCTAGATCTACCTTATTGTTGTGTCATACTTGCCTTTGTAAATGCTTCAGATGTTATTATTTGATATCATTTGAAAATGTGAGAGTATACCTTAGGATTCGTTCTGATATCAATTACATTGAGAATGACAACTTTTTGACAGATGTATTATGTTCCCAGTTTTTGATTTACCAGGGTTTTTACCAAATAGTGGGGGCATGATAAAACCCCTGGTAAGTCAAAAAGTGGGTACATGATATATAAGCCCAAGACCCGGTGCTTTTGAACTAGTGTTATGTTTTCACTTCTTTTATTTACCAGGGGCTATACCAAGAAGTGAAAATCTTTTAAATCAAAAAGTTAAAACATAGTACATGCTACTAGGGTGTTTAGATAATTGAGCATATCTCAATGTTGACTATGGTTAGATAAAAGGACACCGAGTGTTGATGGAATTGAACCTAAGGATATCTGTATATACATTCATTAATAAAATACAACGACAAACTTTCATAAAGATGACCGATATTTCGACTTAATGTTTTTACTAGTATAAACATTTTTTTACGTAATATTTTCCCATATCAACATGCAATTAATCAGTTTTACAAACGTAATATAATCAAAAGGTCGCGTAACGGTTAAGCTTGGCTTTTTAATAAGTTGGTGATCCCTGGAACCTGTTTTCAGTATGGAGTAAAATATGCTAATGTTCTAGATTCGGATTGCTGTATTCAAAAGTAAAATAATCTAACATGGTCGATTCACTTTAAATATGGGTAACCTAAAACGAAGCAGTTGAAACTAAAATAAGCTGGAAATTTGGAAATTAGATAAACTTTCGTAATATATAATCATTGTTTAAAGTCAATATATATACAAAACTAAACATATGTTTCTATCCGTATCACCAGACTGCACAAGATTGTGTAGTATTACACTCTTTTTGAATCCTTGCGTTACAATGATCAAGTGCAGTCTGATGATACTGTTAGTTTCTAACTTTTAAATTGAAAAAGTAAAAGAAAAAAAGACAATACAAACAGAGACAATTGTAGTTTTGTATCTTTGGATGTCCCAGATTCATTTAATTGACAAATGAATGTGAATTCACACCTCTTTAAATGGTCATACCATGCGGCAATATATAATTTTATCAATACAACGTTCAGAAAAGTAGTTCCGACAAAATTTCCGTATCCAACTGCAGCGCTATACAAAGTTACGTATTGCATGTGTTGAACTGAGATGGTTTGGCGGTCGCCAGGTCGGCCACGTGGGTTTTCTCCATGTACTCCGGTTTCCTCCCAAAGCAAGCATCACATAACGCCAGTATCAGAACCAACGAGAGAGACTTTTATATAAGTTGTTTAAGCATATTTGTTAATCGTTGTAAAATGAATAAGTTTAAACATAAATGTGTTGAACATGTATGTAATAAAACTTAAACCATACTCAGCTCATCGAATAATAACCAAACGTAGTGTTACTAAAAGAAAATGTTGATCTGACATATGATAACCCGCGAAAGAGCATTGTGAAAATGACCATACACCATTTGAAATTTTACACTGGAGTCAGCTGACATTATGATTGACATGCCAAAGTGCATGTAAGAGATCGTATGTGTTTAATATGTTTCTATGATAAAATGTATTGCAGACAGCATGTACTTGACGTTTCTTCTATCATGTTCTCACTTTTTATTTACTGGGGCTTTTATCAAAAGTGAGAACTTATTGGTGAAACCACTGATAAATCTAAAAGTGAGAACATAATACTTCTACAAATTACAGATAATCAACATACTCATGTTACTGAAACGGGGTGACAAATACCAATGGATTATAATGCTTACAGCTTTGTCTTACTAGAGTGAGTATAGTTCAAATTGAAATACACAGATAAATACGTGTGTTATCGCATGCTTTAGTTTCTTACTCACTATACTGTATTTAAACATCACCCATTACCTTGGTTGGCATGCAATTGTCAGAATTTATAAACATAACATTTATCAGTGAAACATTGACCTCTGAATGACCAGTGCAGTGGTTGCATTTTGCATAAATCTTCATGTGGATCATTATAACAACCATTAGAGATTCCTCTTTTATACATGCCGCGCATGAATATAGAATAATGTTTTACTTATATCTAAAAATACTTCTTTTTTTATATTTTTCTTCATTTAATATTCTTTATTGATAGTACGCGTAATCAAATATATTCTACATTTTTGTAACTTTAATACAATGAACTATATTTTCGGTAGCAGATGTGTAATTAGCTGTAATAGCCTGGACAGAATCACGGGAAATGTTCGAGATCGGCAATGGCAAACATAAATACACGTGTAAGACATTAGAATACCTCCATCGTGTATACGTGTATAATGTTATTGATTTAATCTTCAGTTTGTACAATTTCATGTATTGATAAAATACAATTGATAAACTTTGTGACAATTTTATTTTGCAAACATGTATTCTTTACAGAAAACGTACGTTACATTCGTCTGTGAACTCTATTTTCCAAAGGTATGAATAAAAGTATACAAGCAAATCAGGGATCAGGGATCACCAGTTTTCAACCTGAATTTGCAGTTTAACAGGGGTATATCTCGTATCAAAATTAAGTGGATTGAAGTTCTCCAGAGAGATACTGTGTAGTATTCGCTATATACAAGAAAATTGATTAATTGAAAATCGTAGTTGTTCGGCAATCTGCCATTTTGTGTTTGATGTCAAATAAATGAAGTGAAATATTACGTCACCTCGTAAAATTTGTAAATAATTTGTAATTTTTCTATCTCCTTTTCAGAAGTGACTAGAAACAAAATTTCATTTGGATAAAAGATATAAAAGATGCAGTTCAAGTAAAAATATTTTGTACTGCGATTATAATCTCGTATTGATTTTCAATTTATATTTTTATATTTTTAAAAAAAAACCTCAGTTAATGACACAATGACTACTATTCAATACACTTAAATATATTTACATTTCCAACAATGTCCAGTAAAACCGAGAGAAAATTCTGAATATATATTGTTATCCTATATGCAAGATGCTTCGTACAACAAACAACAAAGTGATGAATTTCGCAAAATCATGCCCTGTATGTAGAGTGACCGGATATCAGCTTAGTAATCTAATAAATGACAATATGAAAGTGTATGAAAATGTTGAAGTAAAATCTAGTTTGTTTGTTGTATATTCACATCGCTAGTGTATTCAATTTACTTACAATCTGCCTTACCATACAGCAAAGAATATCACCAATGACCGTCAGTAAAGGTCAGTAAAGGGTATTCATGTGTTAAATGTGGATTCTACAGTAAAGGGTATTCATATGTTAAATGTGGATTTTTTGTGAACTTAATATCACTCCAAGATGCTGATCGATTTTTATATTAAATCGATATGGACATGGTTAATCACTTGTATATCGCTTTTGGTCATATTAATACTTTCATTGTGTGCCATACCTTTATAAATCGTGTCAAAATCTGGGTCACGAGGCAAGGTCACGGATGCCACTGCTGTAACGTATACAGATAAATCCAGCTTACCTGTATAGGGACCTCTCATAAACAGATTTTAAATTGGTTTGAACTTGCCTAACTAATGTATAACTTTAATGTATGTACGTAGCTCAAACAAATGGTAGGTGCCACTTAGTGGTATCCTAATTTACTCAATCCCCCTGGATGGCGTAGATCAGTATAGGTTCCAGTCCCACTGGAACCTAAGCTGATTTTGTGAGAA
Source organism: Atrina japonica (assembly GCA_030159075.1). Lineage (NCBI taxonomy): Eukaryota > Metazoa > Mollusca > Bivalvia > Pterioida > Pinnidae > Atrina > Atrina japonica. Next base: position 86,657 of record BROG01000801.1, read on the forward strand.
AGTTTACCATTTTACTTGTGGAAAGCCGGTGGCCTTTTCCCGGGTACATTTGTTACCGGGTACTCTCTTCCGCCAATAAACACTGGCCGTCATCATATAACTAAACAAAGGTTGAAAGTGGCGTAAGGCAACATTCAAAATAAAAATAAAAACCCAACAGTGAAAAAAAATCTCTAGAATTTGATAGTCAGTTTCTGGTGATTTCCCTTGTTTATAATTTTTTTATATTGAAGGACACATAAGGTATAACGTTAACAATTAGTGGCTGATACAATACTAGCCTACATGTAATGGGCCTAACCCGAATAATTCAGTGGTTATATTCCGTTCACAACGATCACTGCGTTAACCTCGTAGTGTGGAGAGAATCGGAAACGGAGCGGGCTTGAATTATTCGAGTTAGTTATGGGTCTAGCTTTCAAGACAGTCGTGCAATGGGTCTTCGCCATGCCATTTCAGTTGTTATATTCAATACGTCATCACCATCAAGTATGATATTATTAAAATAGACAGGTAAATTGGATGGAAGGCATCAAATTTCAACTATACAGAACTGAGAAAAAAAAACAAAACAATAAAATATTTTAAAGTAACCTAAAAGCGGCTAATCATACATTCTTGTCAGTGTTGTCAGTACCACTGCCAGTTGTTTTGAACAACAAAATGTCTGCCCCAAACCGGGGGATAACTCGAAACTGTAGTTTGAAAAATCCTTTCATCCTTAAATATCTAAATGGTATGCTCTATTTCATTGTTTAGATCAGCCTATTGTGGTCTGTAGAGTCGAAAGGGTTAAAGGCGCAATACGTGATTATAGTTTACTGTATTTAGGTATTTTAATTTACAACACTAAGTACTACATGTGTGTATATGGCACAGATTAGTAACTCACTCCTTACACTACTGTAAAATAAAACACTGTAATTGATCAAAATGACGCAATGCACGCCAAAACCGGTGAAGGGGGGGGGGGGTTAACTCGAACTGAGGCATAAAGAATTACTGATAATATTTACTATAAGACGTTTTATTATATATTTTATACCACTAAGTATTATATATATATAATGAAAAAAAAAATTCAGATTCCAAACTTATTTTCAATACGCATCATCACTAACTAACATGGCACTAATTGATAGTGTGAGTAGAATGGAAATATATATAACTGGAGGATAAAGAATATATATATATATATATATATATATATATATATATATATATATATATATATATATATATATAAACAATATGAGATATAACTAATCTAGATTTCCAAGGTAATAGCTCATTAAAATGATTTGACTCCTACCACCTGGGAATTCATATAATTAAAGCACAAAATGTATATTCACCGACTTTTCCGTCCCACTTTCCTATGTCTGAAACTTTGGTCAGGGTCGTAACTAGGGTCCGAAAACAGACGAGGGAAGGGTTTGGGGCCACCGATTGAGCCCGCCCCCTAAGTTGGGGGTGCAGGGGGCGGAGGAGAAAATTGGGCATTTAGATAAAAATAACAGTTTCCAAACATTTCCATGACATTATTTATAAAACTTAAAAAATGGCAAAAAATCAGATGAGGTAGTTGCTTCATCTGGTCTGTGACGGTATGAAGGCTTGTCCAATTACTTATTTATTCAATTATATGTACTTATAATTATGGTACATATATCAAGTTCAAGTTCAAGTTCATTTTATTCCGTAAGCCATTGGTTCATTGGTACAAATATGTTGGTGATATTCTTGTCTTTCAAAATTCAGATTTGTTCATAACTTTGATATTTTTATCACGTGTTTGAAAAATCCCAAATCTCTATTTATATATTTGTATATTAACACCGAGAAGAAAATCTTATAAATCGAAAGCCAACAGGCTAAATCGCTATTTTCGTCATTCTATTAACTGTGTAAACACTTTATACACGGAATAATGATAACGAATATTTTCTCTTAGGAATATTGATGTCCTTTTAACAACATTTTAATGAAAATAAGGCCTACATTCACATTTGATTTTTAAATTTCAAAATTGAATTTTTGTCAATATTTTATTAATAATGTAAGTGAACACTCAAATGTTGTGAAATTTAAGCCGATTTCTTTTGGGGCCACCTCATATAAATATTGTTTACAGAACTATAATAAATGTAATCGGTAAGATTATAATATCCCGTACGGAACCCCAAAGAGGTGAACATAGGGAACGGATAATTATACTTTATGTGACAAAAAGAGGGCACTTATCAATTATCTTGTTATGTTGGAACCATAATATACAAAAATAATATTTCAACATTAATCGCAGATTCATAGTTTGAACTTCCTTAATCAATATGTAATTTTAAACATTTTGAAACACACATATACAGACACGTACACATTTAAATATGCCCGTCACTTAAAATAAAACTATATACACACTGTATATACATGATACAGGGTAAAGCGGGGCACAAATACACACGGTATGACAGAGAATACAATTTTATATAAACTGACAGGTAAGAAATACACGAAATAAACAAATGTTAGTTGGAGCTATATAGCTTAATACTAACTCTGTACAGATTTATCATCTGTTATCTATGATAAACAACACATACTTTAAACATTCATGTAAATTCTGATTTTATCCGTGTAAAGGGTACAGGCACTAGGTTTCTATATCATTTAGTTTGACCTGGGTAAACAATATGACGTCTGTTTTGATTTAGAGGGATATTGATAACACTTCAGAGCCGATGTGTTATGAAATATACGAGGAAAATCTAAAAATAAATCTAGCGACTGTCTGAGAGAGAGAGAGAGAGAGAGAGAGAGAGAGAGAGAGAGAGAGAGAGAGAGAGAGAGAGAGAGAGAGAGAGAGAGAGATTTTAAGAGTTGGTCTGGGGTTTTAGCAAGCAGGATTTCATATGTATTAATTTACCTTAACGTTGAGAGAGAGAGAGAGAGAGAGAGAGAGAGAGAGAGAGAGAGAGAGAGAGAGAGAGAGAGAGAGAGAGAGAGAGAGAGAGAGATTGTAATTGACCGCAACTCAAATATATGACTTTTAATATCGTCAAGTCTGGGTCAGTAATGTGTAACCTCCTTTAACTGCCGTACCGGCATTTCACAATCGCTCCAATTCTTTAAGGAACAATTTTATATCACGATTTTCTTTTTATAGTTTAACATGGATCTAAAACACTGCAATCTAAATGACTTAAGTAAATTTAAAATATCCTAACCCTAAAGAGCCTTTTCTTTTATCAACAATTTTCGCCTGAATACAGATCTTGACAAAGATTAAACATGTTTTGTGCCAATATCCTTCACTGCCCCCTGCTGAGATAAATCGATTTAATTGATGTGTCACGTGGTTTCTCGAGGTCATTCATATCTTATTAGACAAGGTAGTTTCCGGTGTTTAATACCAAGAGAGATATCGTTTGAATAAATGTGTATTTTAAAATCCTTATTCTTATTTGGGACATTCACTTGTGGCAGTAAGATTCTACTTTTACTGTGTCACAATAATGATGAAATTATTTTGAAGTACAAACGTTTCCCATAGATCTAGATATTTCACGAAATTACGTTATTTACATAATGTTATTTATAGAACATACCGTAAACGTTGCAGTGCTTTGTGGGAAAGGTTGAATAAGCTATACCATATATGGAAAATGATAGGCGGAGCTTGTGGTTATAATAATCACTTTGTCTTTTTGTTGATTGGTTGATATAAATATAAATATGACCTATTATTCAGGATGAATGGCTGCCAAATCATATAAATACTGTGTATTCTCTCGCACAAATGTATGCTCAATTTATGACCACTGCTCTTACAACACTAGTGGTAAAACATCAGCCAAACAACAAACTACACTAAACTATCAAAAAATAAGTGTATAATCGAAAGATAAAGGTATAATATGTTTGTATCAGGGAATTAAAAGCAGACGTTCCTTTGCGCATTTGCTGTTCACGTGGTTTGGTTAAGCGCAGGAGCGGACTCGACGATTAAAGTAACATTGGCGTATCGGTAATGCCTTGCATAGAGTGTGTGAGAAAAATGTCCGGCGACTTATGTAGTCCAGAAAAGCTACGTGAATTGATAGTAGCGGGCGAAAACCCACTGTTGCTGGACTGTAGGGCACAAACTGACTTTTCAAGATCTCATATTAAAGGTGCTATTAATGTTACACTGCCAAGTTTAATGTTGAGGAGATTAAAGAAGGGAAATCTCAAAATTTCATGTATTATCCAAAACAACGAAGCTAAGGATAAATTCAACAGATTCTGGAAAACACAAAGGATTGTAATTTACGACGAGTCTTGTTCTGATCCAAACTCCAATCCGTCAAATGTTGTGGATTTACTTATGAAAAAATTGAAACAAGATGGGGCCAACGTTTCGTGTTTGATAGGTAAGATTTGTTTTAACTTTCTGTGTATACACGTACCAGTTGTCTTATTGAGATTAACATCATATTGTTTATAAATGTTTACATTTATATGAACGTAAAGTAACCTATTCCGGTGGTATGACCGACTAAATAGTCCGATATATTGATTCGTCTGTTTTTAGTGTGTTATTGCCGTGTATTATGTAGTACTTGCGTTGCTTTGGGAAATCCCAGAATAAATTATACTATAATATATATATATATATATATATATATATATATATATATATATATATATATATATATATATATATATATATCTGTGTGTGTGTGTGTGTGTGTGTGTGTGTGTGTGTGTGTGTGCTTTTGTAAGTCTTATTCATAAAGTTGCTTTATATTTACAATTTTCGTAGTTATATTTGACACCTTCTCCTTCGTCATCCTTCATTCACTATCGTACATTATCATACAGTCAATGGATATGAAATATTTTTATATTTATGTTTATTTACAAGACCTAGTAAGAATCATCGTCACACCTGTTATAATTCTTTGCTCATTTATTGTCCTGGTACAAAGTTGGTTCGTTATTTATAGAATAAAATTTGAGAAAAAATCAATATGTCAGTTAAAGTTCGGAAATTTCTTTTAATAACTTAACACTCCATTGAATTAATAGTATGTTATTGGTTTACCGTTATTAAATCAACACCCCCTTAGAGCCTCACTGTAATCACTGACAGGAAATGGGATGAAGTTGATGTTTGAATTGAGCTAAAATGAAAGAAGCGTACAAACGCAAGGTTCCCGCCGAAGGGGTCTGTGTAAATATAATAAATTAAACCAACAAACTTTTTTCTGATAAAATTTAATAATCTTTTTTATAGATAGACATTAGTTTATTATACGACTTTATATTTAAAGTTAAATACAGTGACTTAGTTCAGATTAGGATGATTAAACAGAGTGATTTGATACGGAATTTTAAACAATGAAACTCTGTTTTAACTTTTTTCATATGCCTAAGTATGAGGCACATAAAGGGGTTTTTGTTTTGTTGATTTATCTGAGATTGTTTTGGTTTTTTTTTTTCAGGAGGGTTTTGTCAATTTGAAATACTTGCAAAAGATTTGTGTCTTGGACTTGAAAACACGGACGAATCCATTTTTGGATTGTGCAATTTAAAAATATCGGATGATTCTGGAAATGGAACGTCGGAGTCGGATTGTGACAACTTAAACTCACCTACATGTATGTCTCCGTATCCCGTAGAAGTCATGCCTCATTTATTCCTCGGGAACGCAAAAAACTCAGCGGATATTAATCAGCTTAAAAAATTCGGAATCAAATATATTTTGAACGTTACACCAAATGTGCCAAATAAATTCGCGGAAGATGCTGATTTCAAATATTTACAAATTCCAGTGGCGGACCAACTTTCCCAAAATCTTTCAGCTTTCTTTCCAGAAGCGATTGCTTTTATTGGTAAGTTTCTGAAATGAAAGTTAAAAATAAAAAACCAAAAACGCATACACTCACACACACACACTCACACACACACACACACACACACACACACTGTACAGATAAATATGCACACTGCACAGAGAAAGACTACAGTAGAGAGACGTGTATCACATGAGCGACTGGGGATGAAATTAATTTTTTTAATCGGTATACATATCGGATTTTGTTCCCTAAGTGGTGCCCATCTATGTATTAACCGACGCATGGATATTTAGGTCATAGCTCTGTAGTTTATAGCTTCTAATATTTCTTATCTTGTGAGAGAGAACTTGAAATTTAGCTTGTGTGTTGGTGTGTTTGTGCGTGCACGTATACACCATACACCTGAGTCATTTTGACACACGTTGGTAAAGACGTTTCTCATACTATGCCAATAAAAACGACTACAGAATGACCTATGACCGTTTGGGTGCCAAACTGCACTGATTTCACCGATATCATAAACTCCCACCAATGTGTATTCAGGTCGTGTAAATCTCCGAAAAATAAGACGGCGATAAACACTTTCTTGATGGTTCAGCCAGTTATACACCCCTGCCGCCTTTCCTGTTGTTTGGAATGTTAGTGTTGTTGTTTACTGTCAGTTAATGGTAATTAGGTCGGCATTTGGCTTGTGGGAGTGACCACTAACCAGTCGTCAATCAGTAAGCTCGTACATGAACGACATCATTCTTCTATATTGCTAAAAGATGGACGACTTCCTTTCCATTAATGACGTTTTATTTTGGTCTTTACTGTTTTATGCCACCTTAATTACGAAAGAGACGAACACGGTGATGTATTACCCATCAATCTGTATTGATAAACATTCAGTAAATGGCAATATTTAAATGTTATTAATATCATGTTCCCACTTTTTGATTTACCAAAATGAACAAATAGAATAAATTGATGATGAAAAAATGTATCAAACGATGACAGATTTCTACTGAGATTAGATGAATAACTAAATGGAGTAACACGAAGCATTTCATCGTAGAGGTTATGAACACATACGCTTTGGCCGATAGTAGGAATATACAGACTATAGGGCCAAGCTATTTCAAAGTAAAAACAGTAATAACTGACAGTTAATTTAATACTGAAGTAGATTCGCGCAGCAAAATATGTAGTGCTATGAAACTATAAGTGTTTTAATGCCAGTAACACTTTAAAACGAAAGTAAATTATGGACAGGACGCACGCTCTAGTAATTCCGTTGATAAGTGTCATCCGGCCATAACGAAATTATATATGTCCAACGATTATGAGCCTGCTCTAGCTATTTGTTTCCTGTGGTTGGGGTTTGTCAAGTACAATATAAATGTCTGTGTTCGTAAACAAGTCCCGCGTCACAACACTCGACAGTAACAAAATGATTATCATTGTATGACTGTAAACTTATAGGCCTATACATTGTTGCACGAACTCGTAAAAGAGTGAATCTATTACTTTTGTGTATTGTTAGCTTTCATGACGAAATACGAAATGAAATTTTTCTCAAGGATTTTAATTGACCTGGTACAATCTGTAAATTGAATAAAATAAAACATTTGGAAAAAAATCGACGTGTGACTTTATCGGAAGACATTTTTTATATCTTTAATGTGTTTAAATTTATGTCGTGTAAAGACTGGAAATGTTACTTGACTAATATGAATATTTTCTTTGTACTTTCAGACGAAGCTAGAGAGAACAATAATGGCGTATTAGTACATTGTTTGGCTGGAATTAGTCGCTCAGTGACAGTAACTGTAGCCTACCTCATGCAAAAACAAGCTATGAGCTTAAATCAAGCTTACGATCACGTCAAACGGTGCAAACCCAACATTTCTCCAAATTTCAATTTTATGGGACAGTTATTAGACTTTGAAAAAACTTTGAAATCTCAGGACATTGATAACTCTACTGTTACAGACTTCCACTGCCAAAGATCCAACTCACTGACTACAGAACAAAGTGTTCGGCAGACGTGATGTTCCTACCACAAATTCAGGAAATCAAAGAAGAACTCTGCCTCCATCCACTTGTTGCTCTCAGAAGGTTTAATTACCACTATCACTTGTGAGGACGCCTTCAAGTGGATATTAGGGTTGAGGAGTCGAGGGTCGTACACAGCGAGTGCCAAGAACTGATCTCTGTTTTGTTACACTAGTTTTTTTTATATGATATACTTTCATTGACGTCAAATGCGAGAGAAATGAAAGTGTTGCCTCATGTAAAAGTGAGGGCAACATGCCAGAAAAAATAAATAGTACAGCAGCTGCAGTCTTTCAATATCAAAGTGAACGATGCTCTTCTGGGGAACTTGAAAGTGTAGTTGTTTAAGCCATTAATTACATGTTTTAGTGTCATTAGTCTATTTTTAGGGACTTGGTGTAATACTTGATTATTTTGAGGTTACATAATTGTTCTTGATGTAATTCCCCAAAATCAAGAAAAATGTGATGTTGTTCCTGAATAGAGAGATGCAAAGTCTAACTACACTGAAAATATTCCTCAGAAAAGTTTAACATTCATCACGGAGTATTTCTCATTTCATCACCATTTCTAGAATAAATCACTATTTTACCCAAGAAATGGCAGCTATTCATCTCAGCTTTCAGAGTACTTTTAAGATAATACTAGAAAGTTGAATCATTTTCACACAGGTCACTCATTACTTAAACACCCAGAAATAGTGGCGTATTCACATAAGTTTCCATTCATTAATCCCACCGAAGTATCCCTCCGAAGTCAATGTACTTTAAGATGGTGCAAACAATCAAATTACTCGTTGTATATTATTTTGGGGGATAACAAACACACCTGACCTCCAATGCCAACATACCGTAAGAGAGTCTAATTGTATGACACGGAACCGGGAAACTTGATCCCGGAATTATTACACATGTAAAAATGCAAACACAGGGAAAGAGAGCGAGATGTATTTTGCCAGGTCTTAGTCTGGTATGTCAGTGCTACCAACTTTTTAAACAATGGCAGTTTTGCCTCAAGTTAAGTGTTAAATAGACACTCTAAATCGGTTAATTTTGTACTGTTAAATATTGTTGATTGTTTGTTAACCGGACGAAGAGGAAATCCAACCCGACTTGTTGACATTATATAAAATATTCTTTGTTAATTTCGTTAAATATGTTAAAAAGTAAACAGATCGATTTTTATCCTTATACAGGTAAAATTTAAATTGTGATATAAAAAGTCTATTTTTGTGCATAGATATTTTCAAGCGGCTTGTGAATGTTTAGGCCATCTATATTTGTACTGTATTCAGTACTAAACTGTGGTAGCTCTGTACCATGAATCAAAATGGAATTGACTACATGGTCATAATACGTAACGAAAAGCAAACGAGTTGCTTGATCGAGTCAGTTATTTGAGACGAAGGACGATAACCAAATTGTTAATCTAGAGTTTTCTTACAAAATTCGCACATTTGTTAGAAATTTATTACTTGTTCGTTGTCACCAAATTTTGTCAAGTTATGTAGTCAACTCGTCATTACCCATAGTTCCATGTTGTAAATGGTGTATGACAGCAGAAGGACATTTAATAATGATTAAAATGTCTCATTTTTTTACAATATATGACTTTGTTTCCTTTTTCTTTGTGTGTTGGATTTTGATAAGTATTGGAGCAATAAAACGATCAGTGCAGAAAAGTCACTGGCATTGCTCTTTCAAAGCATGCCTGATCCTACAGAAAAAGCCAAAACAAACGGTGAAATAAGAATGCGATATTTTCGGTTTGTATGTATTACACATTGCACCTTTCACCAGGCGTGAAACATTATGATAACTGCTTCAGTTTGTTGCGACGGATAATAGTTATGGAAATATTAAACATACAGTGAAACCTCGCCGACCGTGAGACCGCCTCATATTACTGAAAAATGAAAAGAATCGTTGATATTTTTTTTGAAATCATTTAAGTCCAGACTCTCACTTAAGAGACCACCTCAATGATCAGACCAGTTAGGCTGGTGCTCTTAATAGCGAGGTCCCACTGTATGTATCTAAGATGGAAAGAACAACGTACATGAAACTGATTAATATACAAGTATATTACATACTTAAATTTATCAGCATTAAGTGTAACGATGACAGTAACTAGAATCCAAGCTTAAAGTTTGATGTACTGTAGACGTGGTCGTTAACTCCTCAGCCCCTGAAAAGACATTGGACTCTTCTGTAAGTCAATGACTTTGATCAGTCCAATGTGTCTTTAGGGTTGAAGGAGTTAAAATATAAGCTAGTATAGTATATCAGGAAACAATCCGCTAAATTGCTTCAAGAATGGATCGTGTTTTTATCGATTGGTTGACGGGGGGGTGGGGTGGGGGGGGATATTTAAGTGTTTTTGTTTTGGGGGGTATTATAGAAATATGTGTGGACATTTTGTTTATAGAGGGGTTGATATACGTGTATGATCATCTCTAAAACCCTGCCAGAAATACCCAATGGCCGTTAAAGTATAATTCATATGCGATTATTTGGCTCTGGCGAGTTTTCCGTGTCAACAACTAACAGCATCAATATTTGTTCAGTTCATACTACAATTCAATGGACAGAAATCTATACGTCCCTTGATGCCATGGATGGAAAATGACGGCGTCAGAATGTTACATTAACAGTAGAATGTGTCGAAAACAACCACGTTTTAATTAAGTTTCATTGAATATGTTTAAAGTAACTTTTTATACCGATTTTGCTTATCCCATTTCCTAGTTGAATCAATTCAAGTCCATGTACAACAATTTTGTTTCACTGAAGTCGATTTTAAACAACCATACAGTGATCAGGGGTATGTGTTTAAAACTACACTGCTTTCTTCCCAACATACCATGTATTGAATCTGGTAAAAGAACCCCGTGACAGTTGGATCTGTTAAAACGACCACATGAGGGATGAATCTGTTACACAACTCAATGAGAGTTGAATTTCTCACAACAACCCCATGAGAACTGAATCTGTTTGAACAAACCTAAATGAGTTTGATCCTGTTTAAACAAATACAATTCAGAGTCGAATCTGTTAAACAACCCAGTGAGAGCTGATTTTGTTTAAACAATACATCCATGGCGGTTTACTTCTCAACAAACTATGTGTTGAATCTTTTAAAACAACCTCGTGACAGTTGAACCTGTTAAAACAACCCCATGAGAGCTGAATGTGTTAAAAGAACCCCAGGAGAGTTGAATCTGTTCAACAGCCCCATGACAGCTGAACCTGTTAAACAACCTCGTGAGAGCTGAATTTGTTTAAACAACACCATGGGAGTAAAATATGTTTAACCATGGAAGTTAAATATGTTTAAACAAACCCCAATGACAGTTGAATCTGTTTTAAAAACCCATGAGAGATGAATCTGTTAAGACAACCCCGTTAGAGCTGAATTTGATTAAACAACCCATGACGTTAAATATGTTAAAACAAACCCTAATGAGAGTTGAATCTGTTACATAACCCCATAAGAATTGAATCTGTTAAACAACCCCGTTAGAGTTGAACCTGCTAAACAACCCCGTGAGAGTTGAATCTACTAAAACAACCCCGTTAGAGATGAATCAGTTAAACAAAGCCCATTAGAGTTGAATTTGTTTAAACAACCCCTTGAGAGTTGAATATGTTTAAACAATACGATGTATGTTGAATCTGTTAAAGCAAACTCCATAAGAGTTGAATCAATTAAAACAACCCCATGAGAGCTGAATGTGTTAAACAACCCCGTTAGAGTTGAATCTGTGTAAACAACATCGATAGTTGAATATGTTTAAACAAACCCCAATGAGAGGTGAAACTGTTAAAGATACTCCATAATAGTTGAACTTGTTAAACAAGGCTATGAGAATTGAATCTGTTTAAACACCCCATGGGAGTTGAATCTGTTTAAACAACTCCACAAGAGCTGAATATGTTAATACAAGCCCGTGGGAGTTGAATCTGTTAAACAACCCTATGAGAGCTCAATATGTTAATACAAGCCCGTGGGAGTTGAATCTGTTAAACAACCATATGAGAGCTCAATATGTTAATACAAGCCCGTGGGAGTTGAATCTATTTCAAACAACCCATTAACGTTGAATTCAGTTTAACAAACATTTATTTAAAACAACTGGATGAAAGTTGAACCTATTCTATTAAATCAACTATACTGATTTTGTTTAAGACAATATTGTCATTGTTACAATTCAGCGTTTAACTCCAAATATGTATAGTTCACTATCTGTTTAAACAACCACGTTTTAGTTAAATCTCAGTTCGTTAGAATGAAATCTGTTTATCTATTTCTATTAGCTCAATTTGCGAATTATGTGAAATTTAAAACTAAGCAAATTGCATTTATAGTAGCTACATGTAAAAAGTGTTCGGACTATTAATTATTTCTTTCTATCTCCCCCTCCCCCTCTCTCATCTTCTGTCATGCTTTCACTTTTAGGTATAACTTCATTCTGGTAAATAAAAATTATATCTCGAACAAAATAATCTTAAACGGAACGTGCCTAAAGTACTCAGATCTTAACTAAGGGCGTGGTGGGCACATGTGTACTCGAAAATGAAAAATTACATACTTCAAAATAAGTTCACCCTTACTAATTTGCGTGGTTGTGGCTTCCTTGGAAACCAATCGAAATCTATTGCATATAACATTATACCTTATTAAGTGGTTATCACATTTACTCAATCCCCTTTTTAGCGGGACACGCCCTATGAGTGTGAAACGAAACATCCACCTTCGTTAAATTTTAAGTAGTTCATTCATACTTACATCACTGTAGTATTAATTTAGGTCAAGTATAATGCAATCACTACATTCGACGTCAGTTATATTTTACACCTGGGCGTTTTCGTTTTTATTTTAATTGCCCGGTATTACAACAAATTTCTGATGCTTCACATTTCTGATATCAAAGTCGTGCCCAAAAAATGCCAATAATTTCATTCAATGTCGACGAAGAAAATGTTATATGGTAGTACAACACAGGAAGGATGTATACATTCAAACCGCGTATAGTTAGAAAGAACGCTGTTGTTTAAGATTTGTGAGGAATAGTCGAGTAATCTACATTGATTAATAAAAGATACCCTATCTGTCATTCTGTTTGACAGATTTGCAGTGGTTGTGAGGACCTCATACAGGGGTGCAATGAATATAGGCTTACTTGAGTACTTATCAACTTTATCACCGTTTCCTTAGAACATCATAAAAAGAGAAAATTTCAGAAATGTTTCTCTTGTGACACATTTAAACTTTTCAAACTATTCCATGTGATGTTCAGAGGTTTTAAGTTTAGGAAACAAAACAGGTGCTTGCATGTACGACTGTCAGATATTCTTTGTACTTGGATTTGAATCAGAACAACTTGATGATAATGGAATAAAACAGCTTTGTCGAAACATTACAAATGTATAGATCTATGTACTTATCATCTGGCAAGAACCACAGAGTAAAGTTATGGCTATTTGATATGATAATGGATTATTAGTAATTTATGATTAAAATCAGTTCTAGACTTAATTTATCTTTTCGGTTGGATTCTGTTATTTGATATGTCATAATGTAAAAGAAAAAAATCAAAGTACGCCATCTAGTGTTAAGTATACTAAGAGGCGACAACTGTTATTATAAAGCTTAACGATGTGCATAGTGGTTTGTACTCTACAGCATGTGTCAATAGAACAGAATGCGCGTGTAGCCCGTATGTAAATCAATTCACTTTCGCATTTAAAATTAAATATATTTAACCATATTTTTGTTTAGAGTTGGTTCCCTGTATAGTTGATGAGTACAAGATATATAATGTCTTTGTTTCCATCCATTTTCTCTTTTGACTGCATTCATGAAACTCAGGTTAACGTTCTTCAGATATCCTAGCGATAACTTCTTTATTTACATCTACTACTAATAATTTAACATTGCCATAACCACTACCAATAATGATATCATATCCTCACTATTTTATTTACCATTTTGGTAAAACTATCATGGTAAATCAAAAGTGAGAACATGATAACAATTACAACAATTACTGTTACATGTACTTCTACCACTACTACTGCCACCAGGTGGTATCTTCCCGGGTGCATTGTAACCGGGTTCTATCGTCCATCATTAGAAACTTTTGATGCCACTATATAAATGAAAATTTGGTGCTAAATACAATTAAAACAAACAAACAAAACAAACCCACCACCACCGATACTACGACAGCTACCATCACCACCACTACCGATACTACGACTGCTACCACTACTAACACCTTAACTCTCACTACTATACTATCACCACCACTACCACAACTACCATCTTACCCATCACCACACTACAACCACCACTACTACTTCTACCACCTTAATCATAACTGCTATACTATCATCACCACCACTACTACTACCACCGTAACTATAACTACCATACTATCACTACCACAATCACCACTACTACTTCCACCTTAACTATAACTACCACCACAACTACTACTACCTTCTTAAACATCACTACTACCAACACTCCTGTTACCACAACCACTGCTATCACTACTACTACTACCGCCTTAACCATCATTACTACTATCACAACTACATACTATTTACACCATGATTATATTTTGACATCGAATTATAATATATCTATCTATCTATCTATCTATCTATCTGTCTGTCTGTCTGTCTGTATGTATATATATATGTATGTATGTATGTATGTATGTATGTGTGTATGTATGTATGTATGTATGTATGTATTATCTTTCAACATAAAATTTGATGACCTTGTTCCTCACAATTTTATTGCCTTCAGATATTCACGTATTGAATATCTGAAATGATGAAATAGTTAATTGATGTGATATTTAAATACATGTATAGAATACTATTATATGGCAAGTTAACGAGTAGCCTACACATGCATGATATATTCTATAGTTTGTGCCCCTTTCCGTTCCCCTGATAATACTGCCATCTCGGCGCCATCCATTTATATAAAGAATGAGATGTCACAACGTAAATATACCAACTGCATATAAACAAATTACTTCTTTAAAGTAACATTGTTTTAACGGAATTTCGATACTTTAAAAACAGAAATCGTACATACACTTGACACAAATTTATCATAACGGCCTACAGACGCCAAGGTGGTGGTATCACATTGAACTCTTCGCATATCTCCTGAAGAATAACAATCTCTATCAAAGCTACATAATGTAGGCCCTATTTGCCAACCACAGGGATCTGAGAGGAAAATTAAATGACAATACCTCATGCTCACACTGTTTAACAAAATATCAATTAAACTTCCAGAATAATTGACTTCGATGGATTTGAGTTAAATACAAGCTATATCTTATAATTATTGTACCTAATTATCAATAAACAAGAGAGCAACTTAAATTAAATCAAAACAGTATTCTAAATTTCCCGACCACCACGCGTAGTCCTACCGTTCACTACAGCTAAGTGGTTGTTCACAGTTGAACATGTAAATTGACTTATTATTCACGGTTGGTGAGTGATCTGTGAATGACCTGTAAATTGGTTTGGTCCATTTCACCTATTTTTCACAGTTGGCGAGGGATCTTTAAATGACATGTAAATTGGTTGAGTCCATTTCACTTATTGTTCAAATTTGGCGAATGATCTGTGAATAACATGTAACCTTATTGGGCCCGCTTTACTTATTATTCACAGTTGGTAAGTGATTTGTGAATGAATTGAAAACTGATTAAGTCCACTTCACTTATTGTTGACAGTTGGCGAGTGATCTGTAAATTACATGTAAACTACTTGGGTTCACGTCACTTGTTGTTGACAGTTGGCGAGTGATCTGTAAATTACATGTAAACTACTTGGGTTCACTTCACTTGTTGTTGACAGTTGGCGAGTGATCTGTAAATTACATGTAAACTACTTGGGTTCACTTCACTTATTGTTGACAGTTGGCGAGTGATCTGTAAATTACATGTAAACTACTTGGGTTCACTTCACTTATTGTTGACAGTTGGCGAGTGATCTGTAAATTACATGTAAACTACTTGGGTTCACTTCACTTGTTGTTGACAGTTGGCGAGAGATCTGTAAATTACATGTAAACTACTTGGGTTCACTTCACTTGTTGTTGACAGTTGGCGAGTGATCTGTAAATTACATGTAAACTACTTGGGTTCACTTCACTTGTTGTTGACAGTTGGCGAGTGATCTGTAAATTACATGTAAACTACTTGGGTCCACTTCACTTATTGTTGACAGTTGGCGAGTGATCTGTAAATTACATGTAAACTACTTGGGTTCACTTCACTTGTTGTTCACAGTTGTCGAGTGATCTGTGACCTGTAAAATGACTGGATACACTTCACTTATCGTGATACATGAATGAATGACGAGAGACAGCCCACTACACCTCATTCGAAAATAAAGCATTGATGATAATTACCAACATGGCAACTTCGTCGGCAAATAAGCTGCGAAATGATTGGTGTTGGCAAGATAAATAGACAATAAAATGCCAAAATAAAAAGAGATAGTGGGGGAGTAAATTTAGTATTATAACTTCGACTGACCACAACGGCTCAAATTAAAGGTTAAAGAAGCTTACACAATGTTTTATTTGAAAAACAATATTAAATATACTAGAATTATGTAAATGGAAAGTTCATTTCAGATATTATAAGTTAAGGCATTATCTAGAATGCTTGTTCTCCATTCTCTAATTTTTAACCACAGAAGTTAGGTTAAATATTTGTCTCCCGATCTTTCTCAAAATCAAGATTTATTATCTAAATTTATTATCTAAATACCAGACCCAATATCATCTTCCACATTTTATGCCATAAGTAATTTGTATGTGATGATGTGGATAGTAGATAACTGTAAGGTTAAAATGATCCTTAATTAAATTTTGATCTTAACTAAACGAATAAATTAAAGATTGCACGCACAACATATTTGCCAATATAATTGTTTGCCTTTATTATTTTTAGTTGTCTTTATTTTTTCTGCTAAACTAATAAATTTACATAAAATTATGTGACACAATATCAGCTTTGTTATAATGATTTGTATGAATTCCTTTTAACCCCCTTTAAAGCTCAAAAGTCAAATATGGTCATGGATGAAATAGACCTTTGAATTCATCAAATACATTTCCTCATCAAAAAGGAATTCAAATAAATAATTATTACGATTTGAATATATATTCCGTGTTTGAATTTTGAAGATCTGTTTCAAAGCTTTGACAGTAAACCTAACGATTCTGACTTCTCCTGGTTAAAGGGAGGGTTCATTTGTAAAGCCACATGATGGTTTGTACCCAATACACACTGATATAAAGTTTTGTTTATATTTAAGTAGTAGATAATTCGAACTGACTGAATGAAACATTACTAACATTCTCTTAGGATTTAGGCACTTTGTTGCTGAATTCTAGTATTAGATATTGATTTGTTTTTCTTTCTGTGATTCTCCCTTATAATCACTTTCTAATGTATTAATGAACGAATTGTAATTTTAACCCCAGTAACCCAGCTACATTAATTATTAATCACATAGCAAATTAATTTCAAATATTCATTCATTGGTTGTATATAATATATTCTAAAATTGCTGCAAATTTTAAGTTCAAAACAAAAGTAGTTAATATTACTCTATTACGGGCACCTGTTTGTATGTATATTTATTCCCACGCAATTTGAGGAAATAACAGGCGAACACAATTGCGGCACTGTGTTGTTTCAGCATCTACTTTGCACAAAATCGAATCTGACAGACTGTAACAAATTAAGACAATCCAAAGTTCGGATTTGGAAAGGAATTTTTCTTGTTAAGTTGACTCAAGAATGTATTAGGTCTAGCATCTGGTGATTTTGATTTTAAATATGGTTGCAATATCTTCCAGTTGGCAAATACATCTCTGAAGTATCACTTACTTATCATATACCAAGTTCTCTCTCTCTCTCTCTCTCTCTCTCTCTCTCTCTCTCTCTCTCTCTCTCTCTCTCTCTCTCTCTCTCTCTCTCTCTCTCTCTCTCTCTCTCTCTCTCTCCAGTTTGAAATGGAAACTTGACACTTACAGAAATGAATGCAATTCTAGCGCGTGAAGGTTTGCGGATACGTATATGTAATCGATTACATGGAAAGTTACAATATATCTTTATCTCCGATAATTGTGTACAAGCATCGGTATAAAAACTTGCACTAAAAATGAAATACATTTGGAATTAACAATCAGTCATCAAAACTCAATCAGTAATTGGTAAGAACATAACGGGTTAAATTGAGTGTATGTATGGTTGGATATAATAAGACTAACAGTCTGCTTGGTTAGCCAGTAGATGAAGCGGGAAATAATATCATTCTCAGACTTATGGCGTTAAACCTTTAAAACTCGCACTGCATTGACACACCGCCTTAGCATATACCAACATTTCTGGTACACCCACCGTAGATGATGACGTCAATATTAATAAATGTAAATCTCAGTAGAACAAAAAACAATGTGGTGTTAAAAATAAATGAAACTGAAAAAAACCCACAACAAATCAGTATTCAGGAAGCAGCTCTAAAACGCCTTTCACCATCATTGGTCCCACGATATAGTAATCAAATTCATTCTCAACATATAGAGATGATCACAAACAATATGCAGAAATCAAAAAAGAGAAACTAACAAGAATAATACCAATAAATACAATTAAAAATAGAATATTGTACGGTCGATCGACCCAAACAGATGATGACGGATGACCTATCAAAAAGTTCACACAAAAATCCGTCGAACTACGTGTATAACAGTTTTGAAACTTTGTACAGGGATGTAGTCTCAATCTATATTTATACCTAACACATGGAGATACGTGCGACTGTTTCCACGGTGTAGCATTGCTATGTGATTATCATATAATGGAATGTTCCATGATTTAATTCAGAATAAACGTGATAATTGTTTGTCTGCTCTGAGTACAGGATAATCTTGCATGGAATACTAGTTGTGTAAAAAATCTACACTTGCATCATACCGCCTAAATTACCCCTGTGTTACGTAATGATATCAAGATAATTATAGTAACAATTAGGCATCTGAATTGGAATATGTACAGCTCTACATGTGTTTTACTATCGTGAAGTCAGCTTGGAGTATGGTAAATACAGATTTTAAGAAAATAATCATTAAGTTGGTATGGGACTATTAATCTTTTAAAAAGTAGATATACAATGGTATTTAATATAGTTAAAATCAGAAACTGTTAGCACCATAACTTTTATTAATAATGAGCAAAACTTACAAATTATACCCTCCTATGAGCCTTACCGGATGTCAACATTGACTTGCCCTTGACCCAATTACGATAACTATGGGGTGATATACGTGCATTTCAGTGCTTGCAAAAAGCTATGGTAATTTCCGGTTGTCAGTTTCTGTTATTGTCGTTTATACAAAACAGATAGTCTTTTTCAAAAGTTAAGACACGTCAGCTACGAATAAAAACAGAGTCTATCAAAAATCTAGACAGTACTCAATGAATCAATGTATGTACATATATATTTACTTGAAATGTTCAGAAAATGCTTAAACATTATGATCTAATCTTTATCAAAGCTTAGTTTAAATTCTATATATAAAACAATGTATGTGACAGCAAGTTATCCATATGCCTCATTACTGCTGCGTCTTTCCCACCGTCTTTGCATGCTTTGAACTGCGTGTAAACCACTGAAATCGCTCCAGATCAGTGTGTAATTGTTGGTGATAACTGATTGGAAAACCAAAAATAGTTTCAAACAAGTTTGGGTCAATAACTGAAAACTATTTAATAACCAGAACTAGTTTATAGATGAAAAATTAACCACTTGAAAACAAGTGCTGCCACGTCAAATCAATTACATATACCAACCCAAACTATTCCTCTTGGGGTGTATCAGTTATTCTTTGTCGGTTGCGTACATTTATATACTACCGAGTATACAAATAGGAAAATCTGCATCGGCATTTGTAAAGATTGTGTTTTTGTATTTGAATAAATAGAGAAATAACCAATTCCCAGCAATAAACATTATTATATTATTTTCAAGAACGATTTGACTATATTTCATTTCAGGATTAATTGAGGGGATTCTAGGATGTTTGTTAACCGAATAAAACTTTTACTTAATTTTCTCTTTATTTATTTACTTATTTATAAATTTTTCTTCTCAACTTAACACAATTATCATCCAGAATCAAAATTATATCATACTTTATCTTTCAATCTCTACAGACCATGTTGAACTATTCCATTACAACATGATGGACAACATCAATTGAACATTTTTAGGGTTCATCTCAATATTGACCGCAATATATTATGAATTAGAGCTAGAGTAGTTACAATACTTGTGGTTGGCTAATTTTAATTTGAGGTCGAGTATGATAAAAGTTGTATAATTATTAATCCAGATGGTGATAGTTCTTGATAACCAAGACAAGAGTACAGATAACATAAATTTAGCCTAGTTTTCAAAACAAATGAAATTGATACTACAACCGCTTTATACATCGATCTAATTGAAATGTTGAGTCCACTGAAAGGAAATAATTTTAGAAGCTATTTTATTAAAAAGACAAAATCTGTACAGAATTATCCTAACATGTTCAATATTTAGCCACTCATATCTACTTTCCAGTGAATGAAAATGTACACCTGTGTAATCACAGGTGTATTGTTATTGTTAGTTGCTTTCTTTATTGTAAACTATATAATTTATATACTAATACTACTATACTTCTATCTCATGCAAATTGTGATTTGAAATAGAATGAAAGATAAGACTGGGTTTCGACTTTACTGATACTATTTTTAATTTTCCTATTCTAGTTCATAACTCATTGTAAAACAAAAAGTCATCACATTGCTATCATTAATTTATTTTGAAATTGTGATGCAGCTGAAAGGATTTAATTATCATGTAAATAAGAAAATGTATCTAAAGTCCATGATGCTCAATCTTGAAATGTTGTTACTTTCCATCTGTTTATTTCAGCAATAAATAATGCTGATGTAATACATAAATTCTCTCCAACTTTCGTTTTGATATTTACGTTATGACTCTGAACTACATATCTTGAAATAATGTTTAGGTTAAAGATTTAAAATGCTATTTTCTCTATTTATTGAAGGGGTGTTTCAAGTTTCTACGGTTTTATTTGCTTCTTCATGGTGAAATAAATCAACCATTTTAAAGTTATCAGTTAAAATAGTATTGAGAATTGAAGGTAAGCCTCAGTTTTCAATACAGAAAAGTAGGAAACCTAACTAAATGAGTGTTTCACAAAGGTGGAAAAATCTAATGACGCGGAACAAGGACACATATGTATAATATATTTCGAAATCGTTTACAACATCTAATTTATATTATGATGAATAGAAGGTACTTTGCTTATCGCGGACAGTATTGTAAGATATGCACTGTTATCTCTATCTAAAGTAAATATATAGGTTTGTGTTACGGATGCATTTTCGCCCATGGTTATTTTCACCCCTTTACGACAGGAAACGTATTCATTCTGTTTTAAGTTGACCCTTAATCTCCATAGTATCATACACAGCATAATGGTTCATGCTTTAATATTTTAGCTTAAAAACGTTCCCTACATTTTATATTAGCGTTTCATCTAAGGGCGAAAATGGCGAAAATTAAACGGGAGCGAAAACCTCCAGGTATACAGTGGAGACAAAATGGAAATGTTTCAACATATATTTGATGTAAAATAGTACTGTAAAAGCTACATATCAATGAATGAATTATCATAGTTCTATCGGATTGTTATCAAATTGTTTAACTTATTAAATTCGCCCTTTCACCGTAGGTCTAAAATGGCGACAATTGAACGGAAGCGAACATTTCCTGGTATGAAGTATAATCAGACCGCATTGTCAGTCAGGTATGTGGTCTTAATTGAGAGGTTTCTCTGTAGTCACTATCAGATAGTCTGTGGTAAAGATATAAATACGACTGTCAGAATTAGACTGTCAGAAGTACAGTGCACAACTAGACCTCAAGGAGAACTTTCATAAAGATCTCTTCACCTCTGCCACCTGGCAGTCATTTTGTGATCCAACCTGCCTGAAAATGTACATTGCACAACTAGATATCAAAGATGACCTATAGGTCAAATTTCATAAAGATCCTTCAATACTTGCTGAGAAATACCGATAACAAACTTTAATTGTCAAAATACAAGATAGCCGCCTGACAGCCATTTTGTTATTCGAACCTCCTGAAAATATATAGTGCACAACTAGACCTCAAGAAGATTCTATATGTCAAATGTCATAAAGATCCCTTCAGTTCTTTCGGAGAAATAGCGATAACAATTGTCAAAATCCAAGATGGCCGTCTGGCAGCCATTTTGTGAAAATGCACCGTGCACAGCTAGACTTCAAGGAGAACATATATGTCAAATTTCATAAAGATCCCTTTAGTACTTTCTGAGAAATAGCGATAAAAACTTTGATTGTCAAAATCAAAGATCGCTGCCTGGCAGTCATTTTGTAATCCGATTCTCCTGAAAATATACAGTGCACAACTAGATCTCAAGAAGAACCTATATGTCACATTTCATAAAGATCCCTTCAGTTCTTTCGGAGAAATAGCGATAACAATTGTCAAAATCCAAGATGGCCGTCTGGCAGCCATTTTGTGATCTGACCCGTCTGAAAATGCACAGTGCACAGCTAGACTTCAAGGAGAACATATATGTCAAATTTCATAAAGATCCCTTTTGTACTTTCTGAGAAATAGCGATAAAAACTTTGATTGTCAAAATCAAAGATGGCTGCCTGGCAGTCATTTTGTTATCCGATTCTCCTGAAAATATACAGTGCACAACTAGATCTCAAGAAGAACCTATATGTCACATTTCATAAAGATCCCTTTAGTTCTTTCGGAGAAATAGCGATAACAAATTTCAATTGAAAAAATCCAAGATGGCCGTTTGGCAGCCATTTTGTGATCCGACCCACCTGAAAATGCACAGTGCACAACTATACCTCAAGGAGAACTATACGTCATTTTTCAGATCCTTTTTGTACTTTTTGAGAAATAGTGATAACAAGAATTGTTTAAGGACGGACGACTGACGACGGACCACTGACGCAAGCCGATTTGAACAGCCCACCATCAACAGATTACTCGGTAATTTAATCCAGACCTTTAAGGGAGATAGCATTGGTCAAAATCAATAAAGACTTATAAACATTCCTGATTGTTAAATACCGTTTTAAAAATAAATTCATTATTATCTCATTTTAACCGTTAAATACTATTTATTTACTTATTTCATAACTTTTCACTTTAACTCCATACAGTGAAAACTACTTGTCCGATCAGAGGGAATATTTCCATACATGTTTTGACCTTTCCATGAACCAACCAGTAGTAAGAGGCAAAGGACTCATTTCTTCAGAATGATGATAGAAATGTTATTAAATAGAGGAGTCATGTTTATAGAAAACAAGACAAGTTCTATACAAAAGTATTATTATAAATACATGTATAGTATTTTCAGAGATTGGGTTTACATACTTGTGTGTT
Source organism: Atrina japonica (assembly GCA_030159075.1). Taxonomy (NCBI): domain Eukaryota; kingdom Metazoa; phylum Mollusca; class Bivalvia; order Pterioida; family Pinnidae; genus Atrina; species Atrina japonica. The sequence goes on from BROG01000801.1 coordinate 110,121, forward strand.
CTAGGTATATGTAAGTGTTTTAAGTGTCTCTTGTGTGGGAGATGACTGTACCTAAATATTCGAGTAATTTCCTAATATTTGTCCATTAAGTAGAACAAATGATTATTTTGAACGAATATCGTAACTTCCATAATCTTCTGATCACCTAGATTAAGGGTGACGCTGATACCAGAATCACCTACCAGCTCCGTCAAAGTTATTGAATTCAAAACTAAATATATGTACTAAATTAAATATGATTGTCACCTTTAACGTTGTATGATAAGTAGAACGAATCTGGATAAGGTTTGGGTACAACACTTATGCAGTTTTACTTTTTGTCTGTGTACAGAACTGATGCAGTTTTATTTTTGTCTGTGTACACAACTGATGCAGTATCATTTTTGCCAGTGTACAGAACTGATGCAATTTTACTTTTGCCTGTGTTTAGAACTGATGCAGTTTTATTTTTGTCTGTGTACAGAACTGATGCAGTATCATTTTAACTGATGCAATTTTACTTTTGCCTGTGTAAAGAACTGATGCAGTTTTATTTTTGTCTGTGTACAGAACTGATGCAGTTTTACATTTTACCTGTGTACAGCACTGATGCAGTTTTTTTTTACATGTGTACAGCACTGATGCAGTTTTATTTGAACTGACGCAGTGTTACTTTTTGCCTGTGTCCATTGATGCAGTTTCACTTTTTGCCTGTTATCATTTTCAAATCCAGGACATAGTATTATATTTAAACTGATTGACGATTAGTTATGACCATTCACGATGACATAGGTTCGAGATGGGTCGAATTGATGACATTTTAACATTGGTAACTGTTCTACAACCCATGAAATATCATACGAAGTAATCTTTCCTGATGAGACTAGCATATCTAGACAACCTCATCACCAGTAGGGTGATAGTCACGTGATTAATGAGGTAACTAAGTGAAACTACTTTTGGTTTTAATTATTATTAAGTTTTACAATCTTTCGAATTCTCTCGTATCTAGAGTCCACATGCATAGGCCACGTTTTATACATATATTTGTCATGAGTTCATAATTGATTTGCTACCTAAGTTTGTAATCAAGTGAGCATTATCGAAGTAGATAGTTTTGATAGATAAAGAGGATTTCTTTCAATTAAATTAAAACCATGGTTTGAATCCATAATGATTGTTCTCTTATTCCACGCGATATTAATAGATTGAATAAACAGGACAACATGTATTTGATTAGATATTAGATTTATTGCATACAGAAATTAAGAAAACAAACAAACTGATCAAGAGAAACAAATTCTGTTTACGTTATGGATTTAGAAGAATTCAATATGTTTATTGGGTCAACATCAGTACACGGAGTAGTCGCATGTGGTTTTCGCATCATTCCATACAAGATTTGCCGGGCACGGTAGTATAAACATTTGACCAATTAAGTTACAATGGATGAACTTATTAGAATTAAATGGATGTGGATAATACAATTTGTCTGGGCTGGTGCACGGGTTGTTAACAACATTAGTTACGTGTTGATTACTTATAGAACTTTCAGTAGTGGCGGCTATTCCTAGACAACCTCGATTCTTCTCACTGTAAATAGTACCGGGTGGACACTGTGTTACATGCATCATACCATTAGTGCAGCGGATGAATTTAGATGTATCACGCGGATGTGAATAGGTGGTGTCAATTCTTCCTGTTGTACATGGATTGTTTATGTCTGTCCACTCATGTGATTCTAAAAGAACCAAAAAAAAAAAACAAAAAAGAAAAAAAACAAAAACAAACAAACAAAATATTACACGCTTTAAAATATGCGTTTATATTAGTCTTCGATTATGTATCGTAACCATTTAACCCTAAGTAAGATGATATTACGTTTACTGTTGTTCTAGACTGTTATGATCGATATGATGAACGGATTCATAAAGTTTTATAAATATTTCAACCACTTAATGCACAATTTTCGAGTTGTCCGATTCCGTTCAGTTTCGTCACAATAATTTGTACTTAGACTACGTGACGTCATCTGAAAGTTGGGCAAGGTCGATTCAGGTTATGCAAAATTTTCATTGACGATATTCGGCGATATCCTATTTCACTGCTTCCGCGAGGAATTAATATTTGTTAAATTACCTCTCTTGTAAATATGGAAAGTGTCATCACTATCCTGTAACCTAATTATCAAATCTGGCACCTATTACTTCATTATATTAATACCCCTGGTACGTCATAGAGGCGATAAACTGCTTATCCGGAATATAATGATGCCCTACTTTGCTGTATGATTCTATTATGACGAATCGTGACGTTACAAGACAGCTCGAAAATGGTCTAAGACCATTCTATTATTATTATTGAAAGGATTATACAAATTGTAGAAATTTCATGTCCACATATCAAAACATTGGGTATGGACGTTATATTAGTCAAATATCATATAAGATACTGTGTATGAGTATATGCAAAATATTTTCTTACTTAAACACATCAAATCTTTGTACTTGCTGGCAATAAAATCAACTTCCGTACAATTTTGTACGTGACCATCCTTCATACAAATAACATCTGCAACTGTAAACAAACAAGAAAAAAAAACAATGTCAAACATCACAGGAAATAAATAGGACGTCGCAAATAATGTAACGTTTTTAAACAATAAAATAAAAACTACGTAAATAAGAAATTATATGTAAATGTTTAGTCAATCTTACATCCCCAAAATGTGAAATATTATATATATATATATATATATATATATATATATATATATATATATATATATATATATATATATATATATATATATATATATATATTGTTTGTGTCGTTAGTCATTTTAATGTTTTATTTAAATAGTTTATTTTCCTTGTTTTATCTATTTCCTTAGATCCGACACCCATATATATATATAATGTTGTAGGTTTTAGTGATTTGTATATACAATTATATATATAATGTTGTGTTGTATATATCATATTGTATTGTATATGTTAGTCATAGTATATAAAATAATACCATCATATCATTTCTTATGACAAACTAAAATGTATATAATGATATACCTTTTGGTGGTCCAGGTGTAATTTTTATGTCAAATGATCCTAAAGTACAATGCGCAGCCTGATAGGCCGTATATGCTACATACAGTTTCCTGCCGTCGTTATCTATCATCATGATGGATGGATGCCCGTCGGTTGCAAATCCTTTCTCCGTGTAGAAAGCTTCATTAGGTCGCATTGTATCAGGGGATGCATATATTGTTACATTACCACACTTCACTTCCGTCTATGAAGAGACAAATCGAAACACAAGATTACTTCGATCTGTAGTTAAAACCAGATCGATTATTTCATTTAACGTTTGACCCAATACCGATATGTACCAAATACTTCAGCGGTGTTTTTACTATTATAATATCGTTTATTACATCGATATTCGCGATTTCGCTTAAAAATAAGAGAGAATCACTGATAACAAAAGTGGAATGTCTGATAAAGCAAAAACATACCACAATACTTGTGACATTGTCATTTCCTGGTGTTATTTCTACCGTATCTACCACAGACTTATTTGATGACAGTTCTCCTTGTACACTTGAACCGATGTTTTGTACAATATCAATCGGCTTTGCGACTGAAAATATACGAGTGTGTATAGTTAAAGATATTACATGCACGAGGAAACCCACGTAACAAAAGTATGAATACTGTATACCTAGGGATGTTCGCCTGTGCTTATTTTCGCCTTTTTGCGATATAAAACATATTCACCAATGCCCTTAATCACCATAGATTCACGGATGACATCTGTGCCCGCGCTTCTTTTGTTTAGCTTCGTTTTCGCTTTCATTTTAAATTCGCCCTCACATCTAAGGACGAAAATGGCGAAAATAAAACGGGAGCAAACGTCTCCGGTTATACAGAAGTATAATGTGTGGAGTACATTTGGCAATTACTATGATACTATTGTCATGATCAAACGTTCATGGACCGGATTGTAAGAATTTAAAATCCAGCAAGTTACGAATCTTTTTAGTATTTCGAGAATCACTACTGGAAAATAAGATTAATTCATAGATTTTTAAGTTTGAAATCATAGGCAGAACCCATTCAGACATTCCGTTGGATGTATCTTATAATCATGTTTTAGATGTCGATATTTACGTACTTAGAATATATTATGTCGCCGTCACTTGAGAACTCTTTGACAGATTTTGAAATCCACGTCCTTTTATCAGTTCTCGTATTTAAGTGTTTACAAGAAATATAGGACGAAAATTGATATAGGCATCATAAGTATAAATGCAGGCTACTGAGTTAAAAATATGAAAAATAGTAAAAGAAAATATATAATTGTTTAAACTGTATATTTCTCTAAATGTATACTGCTGAAATATTTATTTCTTTGAATATATACTGCTGAAATAAACTAATTTATACATAGAGATTCCACAACGAGTGTTAGTTCATTATCATGTTTATCTATCTCGATTTAGTTGATTTTCAAAATTTGAAAACACGAGGTTTACCGAATGTCTTTTCAAATTTTGAATATTAACTTACGAGAGTTAGATAAACATAATAATCAACTTACACGAGTTGTTGAATCTGTTTCTACCATAACTGAAAACATTGACAGTATGGATTATCAGCATACATCACGTCTAAACACTATGGGGCTCGGACTCTCATGAACGCGTCAAACCTATACGTCGCTTCAATCTCCAGATTACATCAATATGTCAAAGGTGGAGGGAATTTCATTCTAATTTAATCGCCAAATTTGTCCACCGACACCTGGTCTAATGCATCTTCATGTACAAACAATTCATTACTGTTGTAGTGCGGGCTCGACCAATGAGATTTATCCCGCCCCGTTACTTATTTTTATATTTGACTAACCGCGACCGCTTGAGAGTGGTTTAACAACACAAGTTATGGTAGAAATATTAATATCAAAACGATGTGTGGATATGTTGTCTTATCCCTTGGGACTTCCGAGGCTTAATTTTGTATCTGTGATTTTATATTCCTGTATGATAAAAAGACAAAAATGCAGTTTACCTGTACAAGCGCTCTTTTTTATTTCGTACAAAATACTTTTTATTTCGTTAAACCCATTGATGATCAGAACATGTGTGCAATCTGGGTCGTTTCCTGCAGCATTCAATTCATTTTGGTTGATACCTCCGATTCCAAGGGCAAAAATCACAATGCTTTCGTTCCTAAAATTGAAAAACTAATTAGAAGTAATATGAAATTTGACCCAAAATTTTAAGTCTTCATGGGAGGTATCAAACAAATATACACCCAAGGCCTGAATTTAACGTATTTTAACAAGTGGCCCACAGGGCCAGGAGCATAATTAATTTACAAGCCCCATTAAACTTATACATACTGACCCACAAATAAGCATTTAAGAAATAATTTTAAGATATATTTAGATAAACAAGAACACGTAAGGACAAGGCATGATGTTTTCAATTTGTATCAAAGAGAAGATATACTATTTAGTAAAATTTACATACGTGTAACAATTATCAAAAGAAACAATACATTATATTTCTTTTACTGGACAATGGACAACCTTTTATCTTCAACATCAGTTTGATATTCAAATTAATATGAAATCCAGATACTGATGCATGTTATTCATAAGGTTATAATAAAACAGTAGTAAGATCTTATATGGACACGGAGCTTACATTTCTGTAATGTACCTACGTGTCACAAACTTTGAAATAATCGTTCACAGAGCAGGATTGGTATGTTAGCTGAGTAGTAGCCATACCATTAGCAGCCAAAACTTTCTATTTGATTGATTTATAAGGGAAGGTTTTGCTTTGTGTCTCAACAACTGGAGAAACAAGTTAATATCAACGCAGTAGTTTTGGTTCACTTGGCAGTACATTATTTGTATCTGGAATCATTGTATATCATTAAAATATCGGCTTTCGAAATCCATATCTGAATTGAGTTCTGTCTGTTTTAGAATTTCCATATTTCTTTGTTAATATTTTTATACATTCAGATTTTGCGGTTGTAATTTGACATGATATGTTTTACATAAATATCGGTAGCAAATCAAACAGTTTAAGTTGAACTACAACGACAAGGAAATGCATTTATTTCGTTGATGGAAAATACAATTTAACATACACACTTGCTTGAACTCCTCTGATACATGGATTCAACAGACATTTATCCAGAGCAATTTGACATTAAGGGCTAAAGCGAATTGTCAGAAAATTCTCCCGAGAGTCTACATTCCAAATACAAAGAAACATCAAAATACAATTTTAATATCGAACAAGCCTCGCGTTCATTTCCATTATTTTTCATTGTCAAGTTATGACCTTGTACAAAGTAAAACATTAATTACAGTTAGTAAATGACATAAGATGGAGCACTTGTAGTCGGGAAACTTATAATGATATATTGATAACAATTTATCTCAATAATTCTGAATAATGCAGAAATATTGTAAAACGATTTTAATGTATTCATATGTTTTTTTCACTGGCCAAGTCAAGTATAGGATAACTGAAGACATTTACCTCCTTGAGACAACTGGATATATAACATAAACAAGTGCTTGTCACATCGCAACCGTTAAATGTATACATGGCTTGAGGTAAATATGCGGGTATATATATATATATATATATATATATATATATATATATATATATATATATATATATATATATATATATATATATATATATACAGTGGAACCTCGCTATTAAGACCACCTAACTGACTGACTCAAAGTGGCCTTATTATTGAGGTGGTCTCTTAAGTGAGGTTCTGTACTGATACAGTTTTAATGAAGAGACTGGAAATTCATGGTCTTAATTGTAAGGTGGTCTCCTAAGAGAGGTGGTCTTTAGGCGAGGTTCCACTGTATATATATATATATATATATATATATATATATATATATATATATATATATATATATATATATATATATATATATATATATATATAGCTAAATATACGTTTAATATGTGTTTTGCATGTTGTATGTAGTTTGATACTTTGGATAGCAACCGTTAGGAACTTAATGCACACTATAATCTATAAAACATGGCATTTCACAACCTTGTTAAATCTAAATTTGAGTGTATAAAACTGAATAGAACAAAGCATTCTAGACGTCGCACATATCCCTTTCGTTTTCCTATTTTTTCATTCAGAATACAGATGAAGAGCATATATAATTGATATTAAAAGATCGTTTTATTGGCTAACGTGCAGCAAACTGAACTACTTTTTTCAGTACATACGCAGACTTCCTTCGTCTGAAGGTTGGCGATGACGTTATTTCATTCATCTGAAGATTGGTGATGACGTCACTTGGTGTTTGTGGCGTCACATGAACTTGAATGGGGACAATCGAATGTTGTGTAGATAATTTAAAGAATGTTATATTCAAGTCTGCAATTTTGTTAATTTCAACATTTGATAAATTATGTTTCGATAAAAATATTTTAAAATGTAGGCTAAATGTGTGTATTCAAATATAATATAAAACATCTCAGTATAAATCTTAGGATGTCTAGGACACAAATACAAATCCGGATAAAGAACAAACACGCAATACTTACAATATGTTTTGTGCACTTATTTCTGCTCAAGTTTTTTACCTATTTGGAACAATTTGGTCAACTAGACAGAAAGGAGAACATATTTTTTCATCCCCAGTCATCAAGAAATGCCGTTTATATTGCATATCTTTGATCATATGATAAAAAGAATCTGTCACGAGTTTCCATTCATATCACATTTATGATACTCGTTATGAATATTTCCATTTTTGCTCGCCAGAGGCTTGCAAAATGGAAAATTCAAAAGCCCCTATCATAAGTGCGATATGAATGGAAACTCATGACAGATCTTATATATATTCTTCTTATGAAGGCAAACAGTGATAATTTACCTTGCAATATCAGACGCCATCTGGGTTGAACGAAGATTAGATTCTCCATCGGTTAGAAGCAAAATTACTTTTGTAGCCTCTTTTCTGAAACAATAGTGCAAATGCGCAGATGTATTTACATTGATGGTAACGACGATGACAATGATGATGAAGGTACTATAATAATAATAATAATAATAATAATACTGATGATGATGATGATGATGATGATGATGATGATGATGATGATGATGATGATGATGATGATGATGATAATAATAATAATAATAATAATAATAATAAAGATAATACTGATAATAATAATAATAATAATAATAATAATATAATAATAATAATAATAATAATAATAATAATAATAATAATAATAATAACAATAACAACAACAACAATGAGAAATAACTCAATGTAGTAATACTTATTTTTCGAGGATTTTGATAAATTAATTTGGAATATTTATAAATCAGGGTCCACTGGATCACAGCTTAAGTCTATGTATTACTCCACTTCAGCTAATTCTAAACTCAGACTGTTGGAGAAGGTAAAGACAATTTTAAGATTTTGACCAAACCCACCCAGAATTAGGGTAATACACCTGTGCTAATTGGCTTGCCAATTATATGCTTCTTATATCTTTGATACGCGATTTTCCATTAACATCAGTTGAACGTCATAAACATTTTTCATCTCGATTTCAATATATCTTACCGTGAACTGGTGCGAAAAACTTGCATTCGAGCTGTATCAATTCCAAGTGAAATGTCTGTTCCACCGCCAGAATAACTCATACCATGTATGGCATTCTAATGAGACAATGAAAAGAAACAGTTACATTAAATTGGTTTGGAATGTGGATTTCATTAAATTTTCTATGTCCTCATAATGGTAATAGTATACTTTGTACTTGTAGTTGAGTATAATATTATATATATATATATATATATATATATATATATTATATACAGGTGACCCTCACTTGACCACCGAAAAACTTTGAGGTTTCAAAAGTTCGCGAATTCGAGAGTTTCGGAAATGTGCATTTCGACCGATATAGGTTTTTAATACTACACGCAATAAGGGATGTTGTTTTCGTAATAAAAAAAAAAAAAAAAAAAAAAAAAAACAATAAACAAAAACAAACTAAAAACATGTAAATACGTTATCTTTATTATGTATCCGATTTGGATAAAAACGGTTGTCGACACATAAGGTATATCATGTTGCAAAAATATTCACTACTACTTCAGTAATCTACTGTACCTCTCGATCTAAATGTTAAACAACTACTTGACTTTACTGTGACATATGTACTCGACATTGTAGTCTATGACGCATCTTTATACAATTCTTTTGTTTTGACAGCTCTCGATTAATTAACAATCCTGTAAATCACTACTCGATTAGGTCAGGGACTACTTGTCACCCGGTTATCAAAACACCTATTGTTTAATGTTCCAGGTAAGAATCCTGGTGTCGTTCTAGCTTACGGCATTGACCTTTAATGAAACATCGGTAAGTACTCGAACTTCCAGTTTTCGAGTGTGAAATAAAAAGGAAAAAGAACTTCGAATCGTCTTCAAAGTTTCAAGAACTTCGGAGTTTAGAGGATCGAGAGAGAGATTTAATTTGCTTAATCTATGAAGGAAAACAATCGGGACCTGTACGAAACTTCGAGGTTTCAACGTTCGAGCCATCGAGAGAGAGAGAGAGAGAGAGAGAGAGAGAGAGAGAGAGAGAGAGAGAGAGAGAGAGAGAGAGAGAGAGAGAGAGAGAGAGAGAGAGAGAGAGAGAGAGAGAGAGAGAGAGAGAGAGAGAGAGAGAGAGAGAGAGAGAGATGAGAGAGAGAGAGAGAGAGAGAGAGAGAGAGAGAGAGAGAGAGAGTGTGTGTGTGTTTCATTGTTCCAATGTTTCATTCCATAAATTGTATAATATCATCCTCATCACTGACCAGGTATAACGTTTGTTGGAGAATTTGCATTTGATTTTGACAATGAATAGTTTTATTACAGTCAAATTACTATCAAGAATTCAATGATTCACTCTCATTTTTCGAAATAAAGTATTTTGTATTTATTTGCAAATACTTCAGTTTTCCGAATCTAAGATAATCCCATCCATTTTCATAATAGAGGTACTGCAAAAATAAGGTGCATTCGATCTCTGTCTAGACTTAACTTACCTTTATTGATTGTATATCATGGTATTGTTTGAGATTGAACTCAACAGTAGCTGATCCGTCAAATTTTACTAAACCGACTTGAAATGCTGTAGAACTTATAGTAATCTGATTCACAATGTCAGCTAGAAAGGTTTTCATCTTCTCGAAGTTATTCAGACCAATACTGCCTGATTCGTCAACAACAAATACAATATCCACCGGTTTTGATTCGCAAGACACTGCATGCAAAACAATTCAACATAAAATATTATTATAAAATGAAAAAAGAAATAGATAAAACATTATTATCTGTTTTATGATTTCTATTATCTAAATGAAATGAAATAGGCAGCATTGGACCTCTATCTCCGAATATTTACAACATCATACATTGAAATGTTAATAATGTTTCTGCATCTGATTTAGCGATGGGCATTGTACTTGTAGAAGGTGGATATTTTCCCTCAATACACTACAACACAGGTAAAAGTGACCATTCCACATATGATGATCACCCCTCCTTAACACCCGAGCCTATTTTGGATTTCCAAGAGATCTGCATTTGATGCTTTAGCCAGGTTAAGCATTAATTGACCTATCGCCAAATGCCCGATACGGTACGTTTAAGCAAACTTTTCCATTATGACGTCATTATTAAATGGCCCGTCAAACACTTGTGTGATTATGACATCACTATCGAATGACGTCAAAAAGCACATGGAAAGCTATGTCCCAGACACTTGGCGATAGGTCAATTCGAGGTAGACGACTGACGGTATTGAAACATATATAAGCTTTCCCCGGCGTTTATCATGTGTCTACGTTATATGTGACCATTTACATGTAAAATAAGAGTAGAAAATATAATTTCTACGAAAAGGCGGCTGCGTGAACAAATTTGGTACCAGCGACGTTCTAAACATGGCAGTGTTAATAAAAATAATCTGAAATGGATTCACTAATGAGAAATATCAACATCTTAAAATATTTAGGAAAACTATATGACTGTGGTAAATACAATCTGTAATAGCATTTCAACTAGATAATGTCATGTATGAGAATGCCCGGAAATATAGACATCGCGGTACAGTGGACCCAGCGATGCAGTGAGAAGACACTATACTCCATATTTGAACAATTATGCCTTACGCTATTGTTTTCACATTTTTTATCTATTCTTTGTATTGTACGATGCCAACTTTATGTAACATAAATGTAAGAAAAACTAACAGACAATCTAAACCATCACCTAACATATGTAATCAGGTAACTTCTGTATATGAATAAATGTATATGCATGCCTTGAATTTTATTTCCTCCATTATGACATCAAGTAATATATCATAATTTCCCGACCTACTACGACTGATGATATTCCTACGCTGTATACTAGTACGGGACTCATCTAATAATTTCTGGATGTTTATTTAATTTTGTTTATTACGATGTATTTATCTGCTGAATATGTTGTATATTTATTTCCTTTATATCTAAGTATGTACTTGTCTCATCTACAATCTGCACAGACACAAATAAAGAAAATATACCTTCATCTAAAGAGGAGACTTTAGAGACAAAGTCATTCAAATTTCCATTTTTCCGGTAATATGATTGCCAAAGGTACGCTTGGTCATTCAAAAGTCCCGGTATTTGTTGATATTTAAGCCGTAGGTATAATACAGCAGCAAGACCAGAGTATAACGGCTTTTCCAAGTCTTGCCACCAAACAGTTGACCATGTTATGCTAAAGTTAGATTGGATACCATCTATTGTAGGCTTCAGGGATGACAGTGCAGTAATCGTCTTTGTTGCATCAAACATATCTTCATCCACCTGGAAAGGAGCAAAATGACCTCATTCTATTAATATAAAATACCGAAGTATAATATTTAAGATGTCCCAGATACATATACAAATATGGTGAATATTGGACAAACACTACCTTTGGAAATCCAGATGTGGGATCAGGTGCCATGGAGGAGTAAGCACCCACTGTTGATTGGTCACACCCGCCGTGAGATGTAGTCGATGTAAAGCGATTCAGGTCATGTACTTAGATGTCTTGCAGAATATATATATTGTTAAGTATTGTACTCCATGATTTAAAAAATAAATGTGGTAGGTACATGTATTTCGTTTCGAATATTATTTTTCTTAGGTCTATAAGGTATATTAAAAATGTGTTTATTATTTTCCTTTGTGCTAGATGTCATTTACTTCCATGTTTTCCGTCATTATATGACCGGGTATATCCGAGGAACGTGTATATGTATAAAGGTAAGTCACAGGACATTGTGCAAATAATTTGGTACTCATTCACTCTGAATAAAACCTATATCTCATCGCTTCCTTTTTCCCACTCATTGCGTGGGAGATCTAGCTAAAACCGGTTATGGGTCACTTTCAAGATCGCCTAAGTTATATTTCCATTGGTCGAACAGGATACATCTACGAAAAGTCACTCACATATGAGCCTTAACCGAATTTTGTTAGACTCCCGACACGACATTTCGGAAAGCTAAAGAGATGAGAGATCTATCTTTTAAATTGGTACTGATTCCATCATATTATGGTCAAGAAATCGAGTTTAACTCACTACGAATAATGAATAGTGAATATCTATACTAAATCGATACATACACCAACTTCTGTTCGATATAAAGGTCTTACTTACCTAAAGATCATACGGGAAATGCTTACCTGCCATATCCCGCCATGGTAGTTGTTTCGGTATGTCCTGGTGTCTTTTCCATCTGTAGATTCGACAAAAGCAACTCTCCTTAGAAACAGGCGATCGTTTGGGAAAATACAGGATCCACGGATACGGTCTACAACAGCCTCTACCACGTCATTTCCAGATGTCCTCGGGACTCTAGTCATGTCAACATGCGCCGAAACAAGAAACGGAAAATGCAATGCAAATGTTATAATGAAATATGTAATCATTCTAGATGCAGTAATAGTCATGGACGAGAACTCAAGAACGCTTACAAAATAATAAACTTAGTGGTATTTTTGCAATTTATACAATATTCTATCATTTATCAACAAAAAATAAACATTCTGATTTCTATTTAAATAGAACTATCTTTATTATTCACCAATGAAAAATCAGGGTACCCGGATTTCAAGACTTCCCCGTGCACGTTGACATTTATTGATGTTTACCTACATTAATTATCCGTTTCCAGGAGACTGGGTCACAGTTTACTATCATTTATACAACTGAAACATTTAGTATTTAGTAAACTGGATAATTATATACCATTTGGTGATTTGGTTATATAATGTCGTGTTGATTGATGTTAAATAATTATGTTAAATTCGACCAACGTTATTATATGATCTATCTTTCAAGTACATGCTGTATGATGCTATATGTGAGATACTGCGAGTTATAATCATTATAATAGCCGTCAGCATTAACACAGTGACAGTAAAATACAAATATTCAGCGCCCTTTTAAATTTGAACCAGAAGTCTCTCATTTCTGGTCAACGCAGGTTCCAGCGGGTTCCATCCCGCTGGAACCTAAGCTGATTTTTGTGGTAACAATATGCCAGTTTACTTGCGGAAGTCCGGTGGTCTCTTCCTTGGTACATTGTGACTGGATTCTCTCCTCCACCATAAAACTGATCGCCACCATATAACTGAAAAAAATGTTCAGTGTGGCATAGAACTCAAATTCAAAATTTAAATTGAATTTTGCACATAGAATATTGGATTATATGCTCCTTTTCCAGTTCATACACTCATTCATACAAATACGTTAGAAATATATTCCTATAATGTGCTCCTATATTGGCTGACTTGTTCCTTAATTCATACGAAGCAGACTTAATTCAGATACTGCTGAATCAAAAGAAGAAAAAACTCTAGTGTTGTCCTTTAATTGGACATTTAGATATATCGACGACATTTTGTCAATAAAAATGGCACTTTTCATACATATGTCAATGCAATATATCCCAGAATTTAGAAATTAAAGATACAGGAGAATCGGGCACAAACGCTTCGTATTTAGACATTTTGCTTACTTTAGACACAGACGGCAATGTAACATTTAAGTTATGCGACAAACGCGACGATTTCGGCATTCCCATCGTACATTTTCCACATTTAAGTAGTATAACCCTCAATCACCCACCAAAATGTTTATATTTCACAAATAATGACATGGCGTGTTTAACATATGGACATTTCATATACAGAGGTAAATTACTCACTGATAAATTATTGACACAGGGATATCGAAAACCGCGTTCGATTTCAACGTTCCGCAAATTTTACGGTCGGTATAATAGTCTTGTTTGCGATTACTCTGTTTCGCTATGTGAAATGTTGAATTACCTGTTCGGTGGCGGTTGTTCAGACTTCTGTACCAATTGTGACGAGGATTTGTTCCTTACGAATTTCATTTAAATTTGACTGTGGACTCACGGCGGATGTGACCGGTCGACAGGGGATGCTTACTCCTCAATAGCACCTGCTCCCATCCCTTGATTTCCAGAGGTCCGTGTTTGTCCATTTTTTGCCAGATTTATACTTTGGTATCTGAGATTTTTTATATGTGTATTTGTGAAGTGTCGATTGGATTGGAGTGTTTGCCTGGTCCTTATATACACAGGACACCTAAACAATACAAACTATGTGTCGGCAACATTTATATCACTATATCATCTACATTAACTGTTAATGTATCCGAGATGGTATGATATGTCAGAATCATCTACATAACAGTGTTAATGTATCCGAGATGGTATGATATATCGAAATCATCTACATAACAGTGTTAATGTATCCGAGATGGTATGATATGTCGGAATCATCTACATAACAGTGTTAATGTATCCGAGATGGTATGATATGTCGGAATCATCTACATAACAGTGTTAATGTATCCGAGATGGTATGATATGTCGGAATCATCTACATAACAGTGTTAATTTATCCGAGATGGTATGATATGTCAGAATCATCTACATAACAGTGTTAATGTCTCCGAGGTATGATATGCTTGTTTCACGTAAATACATTACAAATACAGACAAAACTCCTTTGTGATGATTTGTTGTCACAAGGGCATGAGCAATTTCGTTTTCCAGTCGATACAATGGCCAACTTGCAATTGTCATGTTTCAGTAAATGACATGACAGGGCAAAACTACTGCAAATCTGGTTATATTTGCAAGAATTTAATTTTTGCGTAATTTTTGAGAACTTTTGAAAATGTTTGCGTAATGATGAATAGTATGACAAAATGGGCACTCGAAATCGTGAAAATATCATCTCGCGTATAAATATAGAGCATATAACGAAAATAAAGTTCCGCGAAAAATACCAGATTTACAGTAACTTGTTCGATATTAGATATTGAATCGCCTATACCATTTGTGACCAGGAATTGCTCCTAATTTGTTTTCATTTGAGTTTTACTGCCGTGTCACGACCGGTATTACAGGATCCATCACATTACCTCCATGTCACCTGACACCACCTCTTTTGGATTTTTCAGAGATCCGGATATGTGCACTTCACCAAATTTGTATATTGTCTTCTGGACTTCCTGATGGCTGAAAATGGTTGACAAAGCAATAGTCAGGGTACCTAAAATGTCATCCTAGACCTTTAGTGTCCTCACCTATGTGATAGAATGTGCCTAGACCAAACACAACAGTCAAACAATCGAGGAGTTAAAGCGGAAATTTTATTTTGCTCTTAAAATTAAACTCATGTTGTGATTTTGGAGCCAAGTTATTGACTTGAGAGATACTTGCTAATGATGTAAATATCATTTCTCATATTCAAAATTATCAATGATACAAATTACCGATAACTAGTGTAATGTCTAGACCACTGAAATGATGTATTAGATAGCATGGGATTCCTCGTAACTGTAATATCTAAATTGTCATCAAAATGTCGTCAATTTGGACTTCATTTTAAGTTACAACAAAAATTGTTTGTAGTTACATATTTTTCCATGTATATTTTCTATTTCTGTAAATGTACATATCAGCGATTGGATAAGAATGCTTCGTATCTGTAGAATTCTCTCTTGTATTGATTTTTTGTTCTTTCTATAAATGTGTTCTTCCTGATGTTCTTTCACGGCGTTGTTTTATCTGCATCATTCAATGGGTATCATTTACGAAAAAGCTAAAATCTTGAATGTTTTACTTGTGATAGAATATCAGATGTTTTTTGAGAAACAATGGATTTAATTAGTTCACGATGATCTTTATATCTTGTCTCAGAAACTGGTGAAACAAAGAAGATCGATGAATCGAGTAACCTTCATTGTAGTGAATTCATTCCAATTACACAGGAAGTTTGCTTTTGAAAGTCTTAACTATTTTCTCCCAGAACCTGTGTTTCATTCTAAGAGAAGGAATTTCCGGTAGAAATATAGATACATATGCTTTAACGAAGCATTTGTTGAAGACCAATTATACGCATACATGCTTCTTTTTATATCATCTATAGTGCATCTGATCTGCAGTAGACAACAGCGTATGTCTAATATTGAACACCAAGATCGCACTGAAATCGCTGTTTCACATAGAGAACACACTATGCTTATATAAGTTTATCAGTTTGTTATAAACATTGTATTAGATGTAGAATGTTAGTATATGTTAGTAAGGGAGTATATATAAGTATTCTTATATCTATCATATTGTGTTTTGCTTCACTATTTCTTTGTTTCATCTCTAATCCAGATTAATTTAAAATGAAAGAAATTTTATATCCTGTATTTTTGTTTTGTTTGATTTCTTTCTGTCGAGAGAGAGAGAGAGAGAGAGAGAGAGAGAGAGAGAGAGAGAGAGAGAGAGAGAGAGAGAGAGAGAGAGAGAGAGAGAGAGAGAGAGAGAGAGAGAGAACACCATTGATGCTGATACATTGCAAATTTAGTGCATTTCATTTCACTTACCATTTTTTTTACGTATGACCAACACTAAAATAAAAATACATGTATGTCTATTTGGTAGACATTTAAGATATTTACAAACCAGAGATACTAAAATATTAATCTTCAGGATGTCTAGAAGACAGATATACAAATCTGGAGAACATTGTTCAAACACGAACCTCTGGAAATCAAGAGGTGGAACCAGAGCCATAGAGGAGTAAGCATCCCACGTTGATTGCCCACACCCACCGTGAGTCCACAGTCAATTTAAAACGAAACAAGGGATTGAACATTGAACTTGGATCTACATTACATTCAGGCATACTACCAAATTAAAATGAAACAAGGGAGGAACTAATTCTATAGTGTATTAAAATTCTCAATGTGAAAAAATCATTGAACTTGGATCTAGATTATATATCTAAGTAATATTTAACAAAATCTAGGATTGACGTAAAAATCAAGCATTCCAAGAAGCACATTGCTGCTTTTCCTTAAACGTATAGTTTGTCAGTTCCGTTATTATCATCAATCCGAAAATCCAAATTCAATGTAAAGTGAACAATGAAAGATAAAAGAAATAAACGTAAGACCATGCTATCAAACGCATATGAAGAGCCTAACTTAGAATTGCACACGGACTTTATTTTGATCTTGCATATGCAACTAGTAACACTGCATCTACGCATATCAGAGTAATATTATGCATATCCGCCTAATCCCATTTCCCTTTCTAGCCAAAATTATCTTCAAAATACAAAATATCTAACGAAAAAAACTTTGGCTAAAACATGAAAACTCAAAATTTTATCAACTGTTTTAGTAACTGTTTAATATTGTACATGTGTAGTTTTGTAAATAGCATGAATACACGCAATGCATAGTTAAGAGAAAATCCCTCTGTAATATGATAATTCTTCTGATACTGACTCTTATCAAGGCTGGGAAAAAACGTTCTGAAAAACTATAAGCAAAGATTGCTGAATACGTTATCTTTAGGTATTTGTATACATATATAAATAATGATATAATAAAGGGCGGAAAAGTCACAGAAACGCTTCTCTACAGATATCGAATATAACCGAAAACGTTCGCATTTAGGATGATTTTCTACATTTACTTCCGCTTAGCACTGTACTAAATCATTTATTTTCGGTGAAGTCGAGGAAGATGAATGAAGAATCTGATTTTGTTTAAGTTTTAAGTTATAAAGATAGATAGATAGATAGATAGATCGATAGATCGATAGATAGACAGATAGACAGATAAGTAACAATATCAAAGTTCTAGTTTTAAAAAAGCGGCCAAAACAAATGTTTAAGACGATCGTTTCTATCAATTAGACTTCATCAGTTCACACGCACGCACGCACGCACGCACGCACACACCCACCCACCCACCCACCCCCCCCACACACACACTGTTACCAATGAGTTATCCGTGCTAAGCTACCCAGAGTGGTTAAACTGTGGTGTAGGCTTTGCTTAAGGATACTTTTATCATATTGTAGAGGCCAAAACAAATGTTTAAGACGATCGTTTCTATCAATTAGACTTCATCAGTTCACACACACACACACACACACACACACACACACACACACACAGAGATATATATATATATATATATATATATATATATATATATATATATATATATATATATATAGATGGATAGAAGGATAAATAGAAGGATAGATAGATTGATAGATATAGGTAGATATAATTCTAAAGAAGCTTGAGCATAACAGCATGAATTCCCAAGATAATACTTCATTTGTAGTTGCACTACTCTGACATTTTATACAACCACATTTTTATATGTTTATATTTCTCCCCAGTCTTGTTTGTCTATAAACAGTTCCGAATAAAACTGATAATATGGTATCAACAATTTTACTATTCCAGAAATATCTTATAGATGCTTATCTACTGACGCAGTTTCGTTATCCATTTCTCAAACGAATTCACCAGTTTAATAGGTACACCGTATCTAAAATTTAGTATTTTTATATGTAAACGCCTACACTGTAAAATAAATCAGTGTATTAGCTTCGTCAGCATGTTTCTATCTTTTCCTCGCCACAAATTGGTCTTAGGGCATCATAGAAATGTAGACCACAAACGATACCATGGTTGAAAGGAAATCAAAAGGTGGCCAGCTTCTACGTCGTTTGTAGAAATATATCACAAGGGAACTTAAAATAGTTAGTATTTATTGGGAACCTTTATATACATTTGTCTTTAAGTTGTAAGAAATTGATTATGGTTCCCTATTGTATTAAAATATCGCCTTTCCCCTGGAATTAAAATGTGTAGTTATGTATAACAGTAGGCGTATGGCCTGTATAGTTGAAAAATTTGAGCACATTAAGAAGTAATTAAATCGTTGTGGATAGCAGTGTTCCTTCTGTTTGACGTCAGCACCATCAATAATGGCTCTACTTTAATTCACGATAAACCAACGTGATTTTATAGATCTGCAAATACAAGAAGAAGAAACTGTAACAATAGCTGATGCAATTACATTTTTCTGAAATAAGAAATAAATTTCAATGTTTCTACCCAGTGAGGATACAGTTGTTAAAACACCATTGATGTTATTGTACCCAAAGTTCAAGGATACAGAGAGAGAGAGAGAGAGAGAGAGAGAGAGAGAGAGAGAGAGAGAGAGAGAGAGAGAGATCATTGTTGTTTATGCAATGCATTGCAATATTAGGTCTTGTCATATCAGTTACCATTTTGACACGTCATAAACAATAAAGTAAACATATTGCTATTTTCTAAACATTTGTTATAAATTGCTGAATGTAAATAACATCGTAACGTGCATGTAACTCCTGACAGGTGCGAGATCACGGGTTCGATTCCCGGTAGGGGTCACACCCATTATTATATGGTACCGAAAGACCAGGTACTAGGTTTATATATACCCTTGGGGACTTACACGGTCCACCAGCAGTGGCAACGACCTAGTGGTTACAAATATTATAAACATAATTCCAAAGTTATAATGCTCAAGACGTACGTTTCTGTCAATACGACTTCATCAACAGAGCTCCAATTTTAAATACATTTTCTAAAGAAAAAGTGTTATCAGACAATACCAAATAATAAATCTAAACGTATAATCAAAATCCGTCTAAGTGTAACCACCGTAAGAACATGACTGCCCTGGCTTTAGAAGAATTTAGAAATTAAAATGTGCTATCAGTGCCAAATATTACTTTAGTATAAGATTATTAGCTGATAATTCCCGAAATTCCAGGTACTAGGTATAAGTAAGTAATTTTTTTTCATTATTGTGACTTGTGCATAAAAGATATCAGAACAATTACGTACATGATAAATTTGTATATGTGATATTGACACGCCCCCATACATTAATCATTGTCGTAATGTAACCCCCCATGCATTAAACATTTTCGTAATGTACTATATTGCGATCAATGAAAAGAAAAATGAATTTCGAGTGTCATTCGTTTCCGGAAATGTCATCGTCTGCTCGTTCGGTGTCATCCAAAATCATGAAACTGAACACGGTGAAAGGATTTTTAATTCTTTGTCGGCCAAATATTGGAATCAGAAAATATGTTGGTATTGTTGTATCTTGTTATGTGTTATAATATGTAATTTAGACACATAATAAAAAGGTTATAATATGACCATTGTGATATCATACTCCTTCTCAGCCCAAAATAATCATATAATAACCTCTACATATAGCACCCGGCCCAATGAACCCATAAGTCACCATTGAAAGAAAATTTAAACTGATATAACAAAAAAGACTGGAGGTATGCAGTCAGAATGTACATTCAAGCATCAGCTCTAGCATACACCGCTGATCTTGTACATTTCTTAGGAGATTTTGTAAAGAAAGACGTTATACCTAAGAACAAAATAAAAATTGTGTCTTAAGTAGGAGTGAAATACAGACAAAACTTCTGTCAATAATTCTACGACTATCCGATATTTTGGATAAGAAAGTTTCATTTCTTGCCTATACATATGATTGTTAGAATGGAAAATAAATAGCCGTATATCATTCATCACATACCATATTCTCATTCTTCGCACAATCAAATTTTCATTGGATAGAGTTATGTGTAGGCACTTGCAGTGGTTACTCTTGGACGGATTTCGGCTATACTTTTAGAGATATTGTTTGGCCTTGTGTGGTGCCGATTTGTCTTCGCGGGATACGCATACTTTTCGGATTGGGGCTCAACTGATGGGGTCTGGTTGACGGAAACGGTGTCGTCTTGAGCATTATAGCTTTGGTATTGTGTTTGTAATATATACCTAAAATGTTATTCTTCTAGGGATATCTCACCTCTCCAGCGTAGCCACACTTTTTGCACACAACCTTACGTCAAATACTAAACAAACAACCGAACGTGTTAATAGTTTTCGTTACTGTAAACCAGATATTTTAATAAAAAAAAATCAAATATATTTTTGAATAATTTTGTGTTTGAGTAATCGTCATATGTTGTCGTCTGTTTGTTTTAGCACTCCTTGCTGTTTGGAAATTGTTGTGGTCAGAGTTGATATTCGTTTTTGAAGTGTTGGTCAGCTTGTAATATATAGTATTAAAGTTAGTGGTTTAGCGGACACATGATTACTTTTAGCAGTTATTACAAGCCTGTAAAACCACAATTCAGTTTACATTGATATTCTATGTAGTAGATACATGTCGAAAGATTAACCGCATTTTATATATTTTGTCTTCTGCTTATGACTAGGGGTTAAATCCGTCATACGAGAAACAAGCAGGCCTACCTTAATATCGTCATCGTCATTAATAACTCCCATTTAAGTGACCAGTTGGCCATATCTGGTTGACTTTGAAGACATGTTTACATGAACTGAATAACAATATAAATAAATAAATCAATATTTTGTTTTCATCCATCAGAACGACTTCGGGTTTCGATTTATTTTGTTTTGATATATAAGAGTTCTTACACAGAATACAGTCAATATTTTTATAGTTCATCTCGTTAACATCTATGGAGTCATTGCAACCAGAAAGATAGGTGGTAGTGAGTCGCCATAGTAACAAAAATGCTGCGAAACAACATTACATAAATCATGACATTTTAAAAACTGTTTCTGTGATATTATTTTCAATTAGAAATTAGTTTAAGATATGTTAATGCGATCTTCTGGGGGTTATCAATGTAGCGAAAGAAATTATAATTATATTTCCAATATCATATTCAATTATATACCCTTTGTTATGTTTACGAAGTATTTAATATATAAATGGATTTTATATATTTATCTCGTGGTGAAACTATAAAATATTTTTAAAAATTGAGTATATATGTATCTTTATGTGTCATCCGATTGAAAAAGTTTGGAGAATAATTGTCAACCTTTTCCCATGCGACTGAACACTGCCTTCCTTAACCTTCTATTCCATTTTCACCTTCCCTACGATTGAATTTAAAATTTTCTTAATGCATGATACATCCTCGTTTCCAATATTATTTTGACACTACGTGAGGCAGTTATTTGATTTAGATATTAGTGTAACAAATTGCAATATTGAAAACATATACATCGGAACCTGGTTATTAACCTCATCTAACTGACCGATTCACAGTGGTCTGATTAGTGAGGTGGTTTCGTAAGTGAGGTTCTATACTTATTCGATATCTATCAAGATAGTAAAACATTGTGGTCTGTGAGGTGGGCATCTAAACCAGGTGGTCTTTAGGCGAGGTTCCACTGTATTGTGGGTGCACAAAGACGCACATACATGTACGCACACTTTAGTTAAACCATCTGCTAACCTACGTGCTTTCGAGCTAATCTTGTAAAATACTTATAAATCTTAGTCATCACCGTTGTGTTAGTGAATATAAAATCTGCACTTTTTTTCGTTGACTTTATTTAAACAGCGGATTGCTTCCTGGTTAGGTCATAGATACGTTGTAATGAATCGAGTCTGTAAGAATGAATATACTGTATTTTGTTTTGAAAAAAAATAACGTTTTTGAAGACTTATATGGACCAAGTTACTGATGTATATGCATCTCATCCTCTCTCTCTCTCTCTCTCTCTCTCTCTCTCTCTCTCTCTCTCTCTCTCTCTCTCTCTCTCTCTCTCTCTCTCTCTCTCTCTCTCTCTCTCTCTTCAATGTACTTCTACTTGATAAACATATGAACGCCTCTGTGTTGTGAAGACAGAGTCAATTACCATATTAAAACAAGATTTGTATAAAATATGTAATTATTCATGAAAGGTCATGAACTTATAAGGTACATAACATTTTGTAGGACATACATGTCGTCATCTCGTAATATCAATATTGATCCAGAAAGAACAAGATAGTTGAATTCGCGGGATCGAATTAATCTGAACAGAATATTAAGAAATGTATGTTTTTAAAATGCGCATCAGAAATGAGTACTCTGTTTGAATAAAATGTTATAAACATCTTCAAAGATGACATGACCAGTAAATGTACACTCACGCGGTATATATTACAAACATATATCTAATATATTTTAAGATGTTTTATGTTACGTAAAACAGACTAAAGTAAATATAGAGAAACTTATATCCCCAGGTTTAATGAAATCTCACTCATCTCTGAGTTTCACATATGAAAATTTCAGTCGAGGTTGAGATAGATCAATAAGTCCCAACCGAGGCGTCAGCCGAGATTGGGATATTAATTCATATTAAAAAGACTGATTTTTTCAGATGCGGTGCTTGATTATTTTCCTCGCGCATGGAAAGCTTGAAATTCCGTTTGTTTACATACATGTTTATTTCAGTTAAGTAATCGCGTCACTCAACTTTTTTCATCCACCGTCCGTAAATAAATACAAACCCGCATTGAATACCTATATATTTGTTTCCTTTCAAATAATTTTGGTAAGATTTATTTGTAATGGGTAACGAATTTTAACAATATCTACCAACACGAAAATCTTCCTGATCCCCCATGATAACAAACAATGCAGACGACGTGTGTAAGGATACAAAGTATTCTGGATCAACAATTTCGAATAGAATTTTGCAGTACTGATAAAAAAATGAGACCCGTCTATCTCGAGTGCGAGAATATTTTAAAAATTCCGAACTGAACTATTGTACCAATTACACAAAAACTACTTCTTCTTCCTGGTTTATGATTTTATATTGACTTTTAAATGTTATGTATGGACTATAAATACATTTTGTTTTTCTCCTATTTTTTATTCACGTGTAGACCAAATTTCTGTTCATAGTGTCAAATTTCCTGGCAAAGATAATACTGTTACACTCGATGAAAAAGGTGTGTAAATACTAGGGACGTTTTGATAATCAGTTAACGTTGCGTACAGCACGTAGTCGAAATATTAGTTCTACGTTTTACTTCCGTTAGTCTTTTAACAATCCTCACACTAACAAAGGCCGCCCGTTGGTTATTTATTAATGAAATACTGTATTGACGTATATTATATATTACAGAAAAATATAAACATCTATATGCAAGCAATTCATTTTCATATTTTAGTCATTCAGAAAAAAACTTAATCTTTCGATAAAATAGTCCGGATTTATTGTTCAATTATAACTTTGGTATTATGTTTATAATATTGTTAACGTTCTGTCATGTATTAGCATAGTATTTGTTGGGTTCTTGAAATATTAAAGAAAGGTGTCTAAAACTTTGCTCATTTGCATAATGATAGGATGTCGTTAAATAGTCAATTTTAATTTGACCAATCAAATTGTTTGTCTCTATGTTCAGAGTATGATGTCATGGTTTAGATTTGAATGTTCCCAGTGATAATACTATACCTGTTTAATTCAAATCTTGGACGACCTTTAACTGTACACATCCAGGATATTGTATAAAGTTGTGTTGCCGCAGAGGACCATTCAAATGCAAACTTGTAAAATATTTTCTAATCGTTGCTTTAAAATGTTTGGTATTATGCAATAGATACGGTTTTGTATATAAATGTATCTTTGATTGTTCACGTTTCCATCAACACATGCTGCTTTTAATGTAAAGCCTTACCGCTACTACACGTGTCTTTATCACAAAAATATCAATTACATGCTAATGCATATACATATTGCACTCCTCTAAACAATTGAACTCGCCATAGATAAGTGGTTTTTCTGATAAAATTATCTGATAAGTAACAATGCCTTCATATTGTATAACAGATAACAGAGACAATAAGAACATTAACTATAAACACGTTACACGTTTCTGACATTTACTATTTATAGTTCTTGGTAAAAGAATAAACACATTGTATTTGACATTGTCCTAAACAAGTAAAATTATATGAAAATAATATTCACGTTACTATTGTTTCTGGAGAAGTTTTATGGTTAGTTTCTGTATATTAAAATAGCCGTTTAAACATTACTTATCAACGATTACAGTAAATTCATTCAAACATTCCTACAGAAAGTAAAAAATGAAGAAGTACCAATGGATAATCGGGGTGGGACCAGGTGTCCGGAAGAAGTCACCAAAACTGAAGTATTGTTATCCTCTATAAAGACCCCATAACTGTATAGATAGTGGTACAAGTATCTCTATAAAACAACAACGACAACAACAACATATTTTATCAATTTCGTATTGCTGCTAGCTGACAAATATTTTACAGTCGTTATAATTGTAATTATTCCTGTCAAATATTTGAGGCAAAAACTAGAAATAAAGTTAATATTGTTTTAAATCGATCATGTCTTTTCTTTCATACCTATATACGTTTCCCCTTTCAGATAATATGGCCCTTGTTCAGTACGTACTATAGCTTAACTATCGCTAGTATTTATCTATTTATGTTTATATATTTCGTCGTTATAACACTCGCTGTTTTGTAAGAAAATCAAATAAACTTTAAATTTTGAAAAATAACTGTAGTGCGTCAAAGTTCATTTACCTTTACATCAAGAATTATGTGCATATACGTAGCTGAGTATGCATATATTTCGTTCTTTCATTAAATTGACATTGGATGATTGCGCAAACACCACGAAGAAGTGACGTGTGACGGACACGTAGAACTAAATTACCATATACGGCTAAGAGAAGTCACATGTATATATCCGGAGCCAACACATTTGAGACAAAAGGCTTCATAACACTGACAAATTTCGTCCATCCTGTAAATACAGAGTTATTGTAAAAGAAAAGTCTAGTTAGTGTGTGTTTTGGCCATAATGATATTAGAATTTTTCCCCGTATTAACAAATTAAAGTAAAATCAAATACAAATGTATTACGAAAATAAATCTGAACTTTCTCTTGACAATGTACCAAGTAGAATTTCGTCTATAAAACTATATACATGTATATATACCCTGTAAAATGTGCTAGAGAAAATACACACGAACACGATAAATAGATAGATAGATAGATAGATAGATATGATATGATCAAATATGAATGGGATATAAGGGCGAAGCTCAGAAGTATTCATGTTTGGGATAAGAGGTACTGAATCTATAACAATATTGTAATGTTTTTGTTTGTTTCATTTACCACTGTATGTAAAGCTGAATGACGTCACATGCTCCCACTACTGACATACCTTATTCCCTTTATTTATATATTTGTATACATGTTTGGTTTTATATATCACTGAATATATATATATATATATATATATATATATATATATATATATATATATATATATATGTATATATATATATATATATATATATATATATATATATATATATATATATATATATATATATATATATATATATATATATATATATAGACTTTATATTTATATATATTATATATATATATATAACCAAACCGTGTCCGTCATTAATATGTGTAATACTTTTCCTTAAATTTGTTTTCCTAACAAAAATATTTTGTTTCATGTTTTTAAAGTACAAATTTATGATATTCTTATAAATGTTTAACGCTCATTAGTTTAAGTAATTAACACATTTTAGCCTCTAAAATTACAAAGGATATAATTACGTCACTAATTAACCACTTGCATTCCTCAGGAGTTATGCGGTTAAAAAATCTCAAATGATTTATTGTTTAATTACGCTCTGAAATAGATATTGTCATAAAACCATTTAGAATTGAATTTGCATTTCTAGTTCCAAACAGTCAAGTGTCCATTCCAAGTGACAAAAAATCAAACTGTTTGCTATGCAAATATGATATAGTGTTGTAACGTTTACTGTTAAGATATTTTTGAGGTATGACGCCCCATGTTTACATGTAGTATACAAACTGACGTCCTTATTTATTACAGCTACAAGTGTAAATATGTACACAGTCCAGTTGTTGACGTTTTTCTGTGCTTACTTGTCTTAGAGATCCAACGATGTTATATACAGTACAACTTACACAAGTTGACATGAGTTTTACAAAAGGTTTCATGTGAATAAAATAGTACTTTTAGTCACCCTATATATATATATATATATATATATATATATATATATATATATATATATATATATATATTTATATATATAGACGGTTCTTTATATCTACTTAACTGTCCATGGGTAAATAAATACGTCATAAGAGTACTCGTATGTACATGGATAATAATAAACATAACACAACATTATGAACATAATATAATTAATACTTTTTAATTGATAAAACAATGTTGTTGTTAATCATGATTTTTTGGAACTTTGTTGTAAATTTTGAATTTCCTGGACGGTGCAAAGGTGCAAATACAAAGTGTACAACATGACAAGTTAATGAAAAAGTATAACATGATAATTAATGTTTTAGTACTGGTAATTGTTGATAACCCAAAGTGTACTGGCAATCCCCTTCTCCCCAGGCTTTCAATCCCCTGCTTATTTATAGCATCAATTTGAAGAAAGCACACACTTCAAGCCTTAATATTTTTGTTAATTGTTTTCCGAAGGTAAGATAATGGTAAAAGATACTTCTAGAAATCAAATACTTATCTATCCTCCCTGAAGGAAAAATGAAGGAGGATGATACACAATTAAGATACGGTGTTAATGTTAATTGTTCCTTTATATTGTCAGTTTCTTAATTAGTTATCTGAAACATGATGCAATATTTTGCGCAGTTTTGCAAATGATCTCATTTCCGGTGGATAATAAGTGTGAGGTTACTCTAAGTTATACACATTGAACGTCTAACTTAAGTTATTTCGACCACTTGATTTTCAAAAAAGTAGAGAAAAGTCAAACAGCTGAGTCACGAAGGTTTGTGTTTCCATGAATGATATCTCTATGTTTAAAGATAAGTTGACTATCTAAACATTTCTAAGCCCTTTATTTACTGGACAGATACAGAATAATTCAATGTTGGATTATATAAAAAGAATTAGTCAGCTGAAGGATACGTTTAAATTAACTTTTGTTTTCTCCGTACTTCTATTGAACGTTTAAAAAAGTAAAAGTGTTAAATATAAAACTTCGACCACAATATGATAAAAGTATTCTTAAGCAAAGCCTACACCAAAGTTTAACCATTCTGGGTAGCTTTGCACGGATAACTCATTGGGTAACAGTGTGTGTGTGTGTGTGTGTGTGTGTGTGTGTGTGTGTGTGTGTGTGTGTGTGTGTGTGTGTGTGTGTGTGTGTGTGTGTGTGTGTGTGAAAGATGTTTCAGACTGTACAATCACCTCTTTTTTAATTGTAATTTATGTTTTTGTACGAGTTCG
Source organism: Atrina japonica (assembly GCA_030159075.1). Taxonomy (NCBI): domain Eukaryota; kingdom Metazoa; phylum Mollusca; class Bivalvia; order Pterioida; family Pinnidae; genus Atrina; species Atrina japonica. The sequence goes on from BROG01000801.1 coordinate 138,788, forward strand.
TGTTATTATGTATGTATCATATAAAACCCATATTTCAAAGAAATGGGCGAAAACCTTATTAGAAATGTCGAGTAATTCGACGCATAAAAGGTTGAATTTTAGATTGTTCTAAGTAGATTTAGAAATGAAATCATTTGAGACTCTGTCAATAGAGAAATTCGACACCTTGAAGGGCGACTCACCGACGTACTACGTTTTGTATTTATTCAAATGACTGAAGTCTTTTGTTGCTAAATAATTTCAGTGATTGGATTTACGATACTTCGCTTGTCGTAGACAAAATTCTATATCAAACAGTGATGTCATTTCCACATTTAAATTTGCAGATTTATTCAGTTTTTAAATAGCAAAATAAAAATACACACGATTTTTATAGTTATAACTCCAAAAAGGACAAGTCAGTTTCATCAAATCTTAAAGATTCGGATTGAATGAATCAAAATCAAAGACGATGAAAATTTATCTCTGAATATATTATGTGTGAGTGAAAAATATAGGTGTGTAAGGGTTTGCTGATTTGTACTTAATGAGGCATGCTGTGTGCGATTTGACGACTGTGCATGTAAATACAGGTATTTCCTACACAGACAGTTACTTGTGATTCACTACAGGTAACCCCTATATTAATATACCCTAATTAATTATAGCATCTATATTACCTCAGACTCGTAATATAACTCAGAACTCAGAAAATCACAGTTAACTTGCTTTCTTAAGCATAATCTTGAACTCAATCTGATGTCTATGCATACTTATGTAAATTTGAATTCTGAAATAAAGTTCTGTATTATACAAATCAGAAAGTAGCTGAAATAGATTATAAAGTCATGTATTATATTCTCCATTTTTTGATTATATTGTTGTTCATTATATACAAGTGTGTATTACTACAGGTAATTATTCATTCCCGAGGGAATCCCATCACGTAAAATCCGAAGTTGAATGTCACATGTTTGACAGGTAAGTTTCCAATAAAGTACATATGTAATGTGACACGTGGTATGGGGGATTCCACTCCACGGATATTCTAGTAGATGAATCTGATATTACAATTATTTTAAAAAAGTATATTTAGGTTTTTATGACGATGGAGATACCTAAACTAAGTTCAAACTTTCTATGTTTGTTTTGATTTTAGAATTTTTTTTACACAATAATGTGGTATGACAACTCCCTTTTCTTAATAAGAAACGTGGAACTAGAAACAGATGGTGGTATTGTACTTTTTTAAAGCATATCATAAGACCTAGGGCGTAACTAGACAAATTATATTATATCTATCCACAATATGAATTCTTCTTTGTGTCATTATGAGCTGTAATGTTTACAACGGTTTAGGAAATATAGATATATAAGAATAAACAATGTGTAGTTACCTGAACTCAAACAAGATAATATTACAACTGAATGGATGGGATTTTCTTCTCAATTTCATCTCTTGGTAAATTAATTCATACCTGAAATTTTAGAAAAGAGTATATTTGATATATGGAAAAAGGTCTTTGACAATCATCGTATAATATAATTCACTAAAATCTATGACTTCAGTCATCACGTCTTATTAGGCAGCAAATAATGGCAGTATATTCACCATTTAAAAGTGCATTTTCATGTGGACCAACCCTTTTAATTTCTTAGCATCACTCTACCATTGCATGTATAGTGTCATAAATTGATGTTTATTTCCACCTGAATATGGCCTTGATATGAAATGAATAATCATCTCGATATTAAACGTATGATCTAACATTGCCCTCACCCGCTTTTCGTATCTATTTATTAATGTGTATCTTATACATGACATCACAAAATTCTGTTTGTAACCAAATGTAAGTAAGGGAAGTACATGTATATTAATTCATTGTAATGTTACTCGTTTTGTCATTAAATGTACAAGCAATGAAGATGTTGCAAATGTGAAATTACAAGATCATAACCTTGAACATCGTGATAAAAATGTAAAACGACCATGAAAACAGACAGACATAAAATGATACAAAGATTAGGGGTTACAAAAAATGGTTGTTTAAGATTTGTAAAAGATATCTTATTTTGAGATAAATCATCAATATTTAATAACTTGACATTTTTTGGAAGATGTGTCTTTGGAAATACGTCCCATCATGTCATGTTAATTCTAATGCATAATAAGAATCGTTGTTAGTAAGAATCAGTTTTGTTATCATTTCCAATCTTCAGGCAGATAGAAACTGTTATTTTTGTTTGTTTTTATATTCAAATGGTTTATTTATTTAAATATTTTTTTATGTTTATATTAATGATAGTTTGTCGTTAGACATAAGTTAATGCAAGTATCTGGATTAAATGCATTCAGTGAAAAATCCCCCCTCTCTCTCTCTCTCTCTCTCTCTCTCTCTCTCTCTCTCTCTCTCTCTCTCTCTCTCTCTCTCTCTCTCTCTCTCTCTCTCTCTCTCCTTGGAATTTCATTTTATATGAACGTCAAAGTGATTGGTCCAAATGAATGGAAAATATGCATTAAATTAGACACGAGTGTTCAATATTAAGGAAATGTCGGAGGTCTACCTTAGATTTGCGTCTTTATCGGCGAAAAATTTGATTGCTTTATTTATCAAGATGCTGAGGTTTCTAGTAGACAACATCTTCGTTGTTTTTGCGGTGAAAAGTTTTCAAACATATTGTCGGCATTCCAATGGGTACCAATTGTGCACCTCTCTTGGCTGACATATTTTTGTATTCATATGAAGTGGAATTTATACAGTCTCTGCTCTCCAAAGGAAACAAACAGTTAGCATTTCGGTTCAATTTTACTTACAGGTATATCGACGATGTTCTGTCCATAACTAATTCAGAATTTTAGAATTATCTCGGCCAGATGTATCCTGTTGAGCTATAGATCAATAAGACGACGGAGAGAAACATCTGCTTCTTACCTAGATTTACTCTTGTCGATTGGAAAAGACGGTCAACTTCACACATCCCTTTATTAGAAACGAGACGATTTCAATTTCCATTTCACAAACTTCCCGTTTCTAAGTAGTAATATTCCATCTTCTCCTGCCTATGTCGTTTTCATTTCACAACTTATAAGTTATGCCAGGGCATGCTCTTCTTATGAATGTTTTATTCTGAGTGCTAATCGATTAGCCAATAATCTACTTGCACATGGTTACGTTGGTGAACGCTTGGAGTCGTCGTTTAAGATGGTTTTATGGTCGATACGGGGATCTTGCTAAACATTATGAAGTCCCCCTCTCAGAGATATTAGATAGTATTCTGGACCACGGGCACAGACAGTGACTCCGTTTGACCAATCATGCTTTTCACCGAACTTGACCTCATCACCAAACTTGACTTTTTTTTACCGAATTTGACCCGTTCATCGAACTAGAAAGGTTTCCATGGAACATTTGCGACGAGTGTCGCATGCTAGCAGAAGTCGCTGACTCCTTCCGGACACCTGGTCTTATCCCGTTTGGGATTCGTAATTGTTTTTCGTGTTGAGACCATTAGCACATTTACTTCGCCGTGTTACAATGGACTTGATTTTTTGATTATTGACCGGTACTTCTTCAATTTTACTTAGAAATCATTCAGCATATTTTTATGACAATAATTTGTATTGTTGTGAAACAATCCCTTCCGTGAAATCATCTAGAAGGTATAAACAAATCAATTGTTCCTATATGTTTACCTGTTCTTACAATCCAATAATCCAAACAATCCAAATAAATATTTTGGGTATATTAACTAAAGATTTACCTTATGTAAACATTGTAGAACAGATGTTTACTGCCATTTGTGGATTTGTGACACATTGTAGTGTTGTTGTTGATCCATTTCAGCTGTGGTCAAGCGGCAACTCGTCAATCATGAATGACTGACTATTTACAGCGAAATGTTGAATAAGTATTACACATATAACCAGTTACAGGATAGAGGATTATAGACAGGTAAACACAGATTGTGACGTGTTTTGTCGTCTATATATTTACAACCTGAATATTCCTCTTGTTTTTATATTTTGCTGTATTACCCGTCTTTGTATCTGTCAACACATACATACATACATACGTACATACATACATACATACATACATACATACATACATACATACATACATACATACATACATACATACATACATACATACACATATACATACATACATACACACACACATACATACATACATACATACATACATACATACATACATACATACATATATACATATATACATACATACACATATACATACATACACATATACATACATACATACATAATTAATTACATAATAACTAGTATGTATATCATAACAGGTATTCAATACAATGTAAAATTGAAGAATCAGAACTCAAGTCCATTATAACACGGCGAATTAGATGTGTAAATGGTCTCAACATGAAGGACAATTACGAATGTCCGGAGGTAGTCAGCGTCTTCTGCTGATATGCAACACCCGTCGCAAACGTTCCATGGAAACCTTTTTAGTCAAAGTCGGTGGAAAGGTCAATTTTAGTGAAAAGCACGATTGGTGAAAGGGAGTCACTGTCTGTGGACTTGCTCTAGAATACTATCTAGTATTTCTGAGAGGGGGACTTCATAATGTTTAACAAGATCCCCGTGTCGACCATAAAACTTCTTAAACGATGACTCCAACAACGTAACTTTATGTAAGTAGTTTATTGGCTAGTCGTTTTGCTTTCAGAATAAAACATTCATAAGAAGAGCATACCCTGGCATAACTTATAAGTTGTGAAATGAAAACGTCATAGGCAGTAGAAGTTCGAATATTACTACTTAGAAACGGGGAGTTCGTGATATGGAAATTGAAATCGTCTCGTTTGTTATAAAGGGATGTGTGAAGTTGACCGTCATTTCCAATCGACAAGAGTAAATGTAGGTAAGAAGCAGATGTGTTGCTCTCTGTCGTCCCATTGATTTGTATCTCAACAGGATACATCTGGCCGAGATAATTCTAAAATTCTGAATTACTTATGGACAGAACATCGTCGATATACCTGTAAGTAAAATTGAATTGAAATACTAACTGTTTGTTTCCTTTGGAGAGCAGAGACTGTATTAATTCCGCTTCATAAGAATACAAAAAGATGTCAGCCAAGAGAGGTGCACAATTGGTACCCATTGGAATGCCGACAATCTGCTGGAAAACTTTTCCCGCAGAAACCACGAGGATGTTGTCTCATTATTTGATACTAACAGGATCTTTATTTGTTTCAAGTCAGGACTCCCTAAAACGTAGACAGTAGCCTATTATAGTTGATATTCGTACACTGTTTAGATAGTTTATTTCGAATGTCTTCGTCTCGTACTATTATTTTCTGTCGGAAATATTTATTTATTTCAAATTTGAGCTCAGTGGATGGTATCTTGCCGACATTGACAGATACATTTGTCTTGAGCATTCATTTTGTTGTTTTTGAAAACCTATAATCTTATGTTTATATTTATCTATAGAATGATAATGATTACTTAATGATTATAACAAAATAGAGGTCATACGAATATAGCTGAGGCTACAATTTGACACAGAAAGCTCAGAAGCTATGAACTTGATATCGAAATCCGATCTGTAAAGAACAACCTTGATATTTTCAGTTATTTTGAGTCGAAATGTTCAATTTGAGCTATGCCATTGACCTTTGATCGTATGACCTTGAAACTTGCCACAATTATTCTTCAGCTCATTCCCTACAAATATTCTATACTATCATGTAAATAAACGTTCTATAGTTTTTGAGCTATTTTGAGTTGAAATTTCCAAATTGAGCTGTGACCCTGACATTTGATACGATGACCTTGAAACGTCCCACAAATATTTTTCATCAAATTGCATCCAAATCTTCTACACTAACATGTATATAAAAGTTCTATAGTATTTTAGCTATTTTGAGTTGAAATTTTCAAATTAAGTTGTGACCTTGACTTTTGATCCGATAACCTTGAAACTTCCCACAAATATTCTTCATCACATTGCTTACAAATCTTCTAACATGTATATAAAAGTTCTATAGTTTTTGAGCTATTTTGAGTAAAAATTTTAAGTACATTTTCAAACAAAGCTTTGATCTTGACCTTTGATCCGATAAACTTGATTCTTCACACAAATATTCTTCAGCACATTTATGATATAACAACAATAATCATAAAAATATCTACCAGTAATACATACGGATTATCTGTCAAGCACATTCACACAGACAAAGACAGATACATCCTTTTCGTTTATTTTACATACGATTTTTAAAATATAAAACTCATTGGACAATACCAGGTAGAGTAAAAGACATCAACTGACATGACCTTTCTGACTCTACACAATCATAATATCGTACATCTTTATTATTTCATGAAGAACATTCAGGAAGAAATGACAAAATGAAACAGAAGACTGACACTACCAGTAATTCCTGGAAATCAAGAATGCAAAAGAATCAACAATAATTTATCATACACAACATAAGAGAAGTCGAGTGTCAATTCTGCTAAAGGCATTGCCATAAATGATGACAAAAAAAAAAGCGAATAGACATCTACGGGTGTCTGGTGTCCTTATAAGTTATGGATAAACAGAACATTCTACCAGGAAGTATAAATGATTTTGCTATATTGTAAAATTATAAAAACGAATGATCTAAAATTCTTGGAAAAGAAAAGTTTCAATTGGCTAATGTCTGATGCATCCCGTTATGGCCATTGATAACAATTCCAGTAGATCGTTTTATTTGAATGAATATTTACGACTATGGGTCTGTTAACTCGTAAATCATTTTACATTGTCATACATTTTCATGTTTTATCACGTGTACTAGAAAGAAAAAAATTATATACAGCGTTATATTTTACCCTTTGGAGTTCAATTGGCAGATAACAAATTTTAAGTATATAAATATAAAAGCATAAAAATACACAAAATGCATAAGAATGTAAAAGTAAATAAGTTATAGATTAAATGAAACAGAAAATCAATGGGTTGATGATGACTTACTTAGATAGTGTTAGTAATAGTCATAGTAACTTTTGATAAGTGATGTATAAAGATTTTGTAGATAATTGGAAATAAAGTGTTTGGGTCTTTGCACCAGGTAGTTGAGTACATTATCATAATTAAAGTACCTGTTCCTCATTGTGTGTACTTGATACAGTTTAAAACTATTTTCATAAAACGACGATGATGCGGCCTTTATTTTTTTATTTCCATGTGAAGAAATTAAAAAGGGAAGATAAAAGTGCATTGGTGTATGCCGGAAGTAATTAACTCACCTCTTAAAGGATGGATGACTTTATTCACCACAAATCATTTTTTTTTGCGTATAATATCTTGTGAACATCGTCATGTGAAGTTGACACAAATGATATGTACATATTTTCATCTGAAAATCATGTAGATATAGAACATTTATTTTACTGATATTACACGATGTTCAGTGGTTATTAAACCGAGCTTTAAATTACCCAATATTTAACCTAACATGCTGCCCAATTGTTCAAACTCCACTGAAATCATGAAATAATGATGTGAAAAACATGTCATTTTACTTCTGGTGGTCTTTCCCTAGGTACATGGGTTCTCCGTGATCTAGTGAATTAGAGCATTGTGCTTTGAACCATGAGATAATGAGATATCTCACTACTGGTCAGAAAAGGTTTGAGTCTCAATGGAACCTAAGCTGATTTTTGTGAGAAAGTTTGCCAGGTTATTTGCGTAAGGCGCCGGTGGTCTCTTCCCGGGTACAATGTAACCGGGTTCTCTCCTCCACCAATAAAACTGGACGCCACCTTATACCTGAAAAATTGTTGAGTATTGCGTAAACCACTACTAGTATTTAAAATCAAAATTTTCTATAGGTTCCCTTCTCCTGCACTATACAAAATGGCTGTCACTGTATAACAACAAAAAACAATTAAGGGTGACATAAAACACCACTGAAATAATATACTAGGGAAATACAAACCCCCACATCCCTCGAAATGTTGTAGATATCTCTTACTCTTTATTGAAAATATCATAATTCCTATCTTACCCCGTTTAGTATTGTTGAATTCTGATTACTTGATAAGTATTGTTGCCTTGATAGTTTATTAAATATTTAAGTGTTTAACAGAATGTTTCGAATTACTAGTTTAAAACACAATATCTATTCCATAGAATAGTTCCGTAAAATTTCATTAATAGGACAGATTCGTGGAAAAAGCAAAATTGCGGATATATTTTCAGGACATTGCTACGAATTGTCACAATAATATTTAATTTATTGGACGTACTTAATAGTGACACGGTTTCCTGAATGTTTAGAAATATTAAAGTAGACGCTTAATCTCGACATTTTAACCAATCGTGTGTATGCGACTTTATACTAGGATACCCAGAAGATATATGAGCAATTCACTGATATGGACTTACTGATACCTTGTTAGCTTAACACTGTGACTTTTCAAAAACCAAGTCGAGTAATTGAAAATAATACGCATTAATTATAAGACTACTGTGCGTTCTTTATCTTCTTAATGAAGCACCTTTGTATTTTACGGCATTTGCCCACAAGTTAAAATATTTGAATGGGTGTGCGTACTGCATGAAAAGTTTTATTTTTGAATTGTGTTTTACACCACACTCAACATTTTAAAAGATATATTTAAGTTGGTGGGTGCCAGTTTATTGTAGAGGAGAGAACTCCACATGTAAATTGACAAATATTCTCATAAGAAATCAGTTCAGGTTTTAGCGTGGTCGGAACTTGCGTTAACCAGATGTGAAGGACTTCATGGTTTAAAGCGCGATGCTCTATTACTACGTACGTACGTAGGTCCCATACGCACTGATGTATGAGTGACTAACACTAGAAGGTAAACATACATACAAATTATATAATCAAACATCAAATCTTTGTTAAGGATATAATTTCTGTAAATATTTATTCCAATTACTGTGTATACAACAAATATAATTATGAGATAAAAAGCCTCATTAGTGAATGTCTTTGAACCTCCATATAGGAGGAAGAAATAAATCATCAACATTTCAAACTTTTGACGCAAAATATAGCCTAAACTAACGTTCAAATATTTACCACTCGTGCTAGCTCAGGAGTAGGAGCTTTTATCTCGCAAGCCGGATGTGCCAGGTTCTTATCTCGGAAAGTTGGCGATTGTTCCCTTATCAAGAATCAGAATAAAATGTGAAATTTGTCTAATGATATCTATACCAATGGTCCATGATACATCAAGCGTGCTACGTTTAGGGACTCTAAAAGAAGTAGTATAAGTATGTAGTAAAATGTCAAATTTGTGTCGTTTCGATTATACCTTATGTCCATACATGTGATAAGTGTCGAGGTGCACACAGCAATAAAATGAAACAAGCACAATCAAATCAATAGAAAAAAGTCAGCAAGATATAACCGCACATAGTCATTATTCGTTAGATGAATATTCAGACACGCAATTTAATTTGCTAAAAAAAGTTGAGGAAGATTTTGTACACCGCAATGAATCATTCAAGATAATGTTGTGACGCTGCACATTAATATTTGCCTGACAAATATCTTAGAAAATTACATAGATGATGTAGAAGCTGAACTATTGGTACAGTTAAACTTGTATAATAAAAACTTAAAACAAAGTCGGTATTTATGACCAGGTGGTCGTTATACAGAAATGGTCGCTAAAGCAGGTTTTACTGTATAATTAAGAAAAAGTGTAATATATAAACAACACAAACGGAATAATTTCTTCATTACAAATAAGGTGTAGAAATGCAAAGAGTGATGTAAAGATATCAATACTACAGTTCAACTTTAACCTTGATAATACAGATTTCATAGTCAAAGTGACGTCATACATACTATTGCAATGAGAAAATATGTGACTCTCCTTTTTGCAGACGTCAATTTCTACTTGAAAACACTCTCTGAATACATAATAAAACTTTAATTCAAAATTTGTGAATATAAATAGCGTATGCTTGATAGACGAAGTTTTAGGACCCAGTAACTCTCTCCATAGTGATGGGACCTATTAAATGTTAAAGTTTAAATCTTTGTGACGCTCCACATTAATGTTTACATTAGAAATATCTTAGAAATGTAAATGTCAGTTAAGCCACCATACATCATGGATCTTTTGTATCTAATTATTCGTTTGATATAGATTAAATTCTAAGTCATATACAGGCACACGTACAGAGTTCACCGTATTTCTACGTAATATGACATGATAAAGATGACAAATGAGATGCAGGGTATCTAATGATAATATAATGGGGAACTTAAGATTAAGATTAAACCCAACACACACATACTCTCTCTCTCTCTCTCTCTCTCTCTCTCTCTCTCTCTCTCTCTCTCTCTCTCTCTCTGTCTGTCTCTCTCTCTCACACAGACAGACATATATATATATATATATATATATATATATATATATATATATATATATATATATATATATATATATATATATATATATATATATATATATATATATATATATACAGGTAACAAACCATTTATCATTTTGTTGGGGGAAGCCAGTTCCTCATACAGTATTCATAAGACAACATTGATACTTTCTGCAGCATACCTGTATACCTTTATTTAGCTAAACTTTCAAAAAGATAAAAAAGACTACTTATTAACCTTCTGTGAGGTAATCAGAAAACACATATTGCATATATTTTCGTTTTGGTTGAAATTTTAAAATGGTTACCTATTATAAGATCTCTCTAACATCTAGAATATTTTGACAGTTTTATTTCGTCTGTTTTGTATCAAAACATGACATAAATTATCTATTTTTGGTTAAGAGTTCAATGACTTGGGTATTGAAATATATGTATACCGCGTAAATCAATTCAAGTGTGTTATATTTAGATAACGTAAACACTTTACATTTTGAAATGATTTAATTTCTAAAATGTATTTGGCATAACAAGTTGCGAAAATCATTTTCTAGTATTTTTGTAAGCAATTTTCAAAAGTTTATCTAAATATTATATTAAAAAAAAACTTTTGAAAACTGTCCTGTCATATAATTTCACTATTTGGAAGTATAATGCAATATCTATGATGCTCTTGACGTCGATACATATCGTAGTATCTGTTTTTAACCGAAGAGAATAAGATTTTGACATACCGCCAAAACTGCTTCGGTAGAGGGTTACTATGATAACTAAGTGTGTAAAGGTTACATTGATATTTTGTGAGAGTAAATAGAAGGCTACAAAAATAATGAATAACTTCACAGATTACATAATGTCTTGGAAAAGGAACTTCACAGATTACATAATGTCTTTTAAAATAGGTATTGCGTTTTACTCGTCTAAATTATAAAAAATAGAATAATCTAAATTTCAGTTGAACATTGATATAAAACTGTCTTAAAGACTTGTGATGATTTAGTGAGACTCGTATGACTTGAATGCGTGAATAAAAGGGGTGTCTCTATGTCCAAGTTATACTACTGTAGTACTGGTATTAACGTTTCCTGTGTTAAGTGGCATAACGGGGCAAAAATTAAGGGAAGTCCGTATAATATATATTCTTAGGTATATTTGACTACCCTAAGTCACGGTAGGTGTAACCACCACTAGTTGCGATGGGCGTGACCGTTGTACGGCACAGAAAACATGTCTGTTCTAAGTCATGGTACTCCGAAGTCACGGTAGACGTGACCGCCCTGAGTCACGGTAGACGTGACCGCCCTGAGTCACGGTAGACGTGACCACCCTGAGTCACGGTAGGCGTAACCGCCACTAGTTGCGATGGGCGTGACCGTTGTACGGCACAGAAACATGCCTATTCTAAGTCATGGTACTCCGAAGTTACGGTACACGTGACCGCCATGAGTCATGGTAGACGTGACCGCCCTGAGCCACGGTAGGCGTAACCGCCACTAGTTGCGATGGGCGTGACCGTTGTACGGCACAGAAAACATGCCTGTTCTAAGTCATGGTACTCCGAAGTCACGGTAGACGTGACCGCCATGAGTCACGGTAGGCGTAACCACCACTAGTTGCGATGGGCGTAACCGTTGTACGGCATAGAAAACATGCCTATTCTAAGTCATGGTATTCCGAAGTCACGGTACACGTGACCCCCCCCCCCCCCCCCGATTCACGGTAGGCGTAACAGTTATAGTTACGGTTGGTGTGACCATCATAAGTCACGGTAGGCGTAGATTGACATACCCATATAATATAACTGTTAGGTGTTGTACGACAATATACAAATATGATGATTATTGGACAAATACGAATTTCCGGAAGATCAAAACATGGCATCAGGTGCCATCATCCCCCGCCGATAGGTCACATCCGCCAACTTTTAAATGGGAACAAGTAAGAAATAAACCCTTGTCACGATTTGTAGGGATGATTTAACAATCTTCCACAGAATAGGTATCAATTTCTGACACTTCACTCAAAGCGGGTGACTTTTTTTTATAAAGTGACCAATCTATGCGTAAATTAGCAACAGGAATCCAAAATATAACTTTAATTACGCTCCTGTAGAATTGACATGGATGCATCAATGGAGATCACCATTCGTCAACATCTTTCATCTTATCATCAAAATGCGTAATATGCAACTTGCTCTTGATAAAATGTGAAGCTTTAAATTAATGTATAAACAACTGGGTTTACATGTAACCCCAAATTAATGATAAAACAAAACAGAAACGTTTCTGTCGGTGGTGCATTTGTGAAATATATGATCTTGCAGCACGAAAGATTATATTCCGCATTCATTTACAAATATTGTAAAATAATTGTTTACTTTTTATCTCTGTCCATATGATTTGTACAATTACATTTTCATTTGATATTCATTTTTACATTAGGCAACTTTACGAATATATTCTTTCTGCATAAATAAATCACAAAAAAGTTCAGTCCTGTATTCCACCATATTTTAAACTGAAGACCACGCCTTGCATTTCATACAGCTATACACCTAGCATCGCATCCAAGCTATTCAATTACAAACAGGTTTTACAGTGCCTAGACATCAACCATCTTCTACACAACAAACTGTCACATGTTCATGTGCTTCATCACCTTTCAAATACAATACTATCGGGCATGTCATTACCGGCGACGTTTCTATTGTTGAAAATGAAAGCCTCAAAAATATTATTTTAAGGGGCCCTAAATACCGGGAAGCCCGTTCCTTTAATTGGCGTCAGAATTTCAGTTTAGTTATGGATTCTGTCGAAGATTATGCCAGACGATGGGCCAAACATGAAGACGTAGAACCAGACACTTTGTCTGAATGGCTGAAAGCCATACGATGGTTGATAAAATCTCGTATTCAAAAACTTAAAGGGACTGTGAAAACACGTTATCCCTTTGTATTTAATGATCCAGAAGTAGTAACTGAACTTGATAGGTTACATGACCAATATGTACTGGTACCAGCAGACAAAGCCTCAAATAATATAGTTTTTATTTGTAAGGCACATTACCTTAATTGTTTATTAGAAGAACTTGGGTTTAATACGAATTCTGTAAATCCTACATACACACGTAGCTCACTTTCAAAGGACGAGATCCTTCAAAATCACGTGTCCGTATTACGCTCATTTGATATACCTACAACGGATACCGATTTCGAGCTACCACATTTATACTGGATACCTAAACTTCATAAAACCCCATATAAGCAAAGATACATAGCAGGATCCAGAAATGTTCTACCAAACCTGTATCTTTACTCCTTACCTAGATATTGACAGCCATTAGGCAGAAACTTCAACAATACTGTACAGTTGCTTATTCCAGAAGCGGTGTAAATCAGATGTGGATACTTAAAAATTCTAAACAGCTTTTAGAAAATTTGAAGGCACACAATTTTTCTCGAATTCACAACATCAAAACTTATGACTCCTCTACTCTTTACACTACTATTCCACATAAAAAATTAAAAGAAAGACTTTTCAGCATCATAGACAACTGCTTTTTCACTAAAGGTGGTACCCGAAAATTTAAATATCTAGTGATTGGCTATCAGGATACTTATTTCGTCAAACACCACTCTGATTCTACACATAAATATACTGAAGTTGATATAAAAAACATGCTGGAATTTCTAATAGACAATATATTTGTAATGTTCGGAGACGTGGTCTTTCAACAAACTGTCGGCATTCCTATGGGAACTAATTGTGCTCCTTTATTGGCCGACCTGTTCCTTTATTCATACGAAGCAGACTTCATTCAGAAACTGCTGAATCAGAAGTAGAAAAAGTTAGCGGTGTCCTATAATTTGACATTTAGATATATCGACGACGTTTTGTCAATTAATAACGACAATTTCCATACATATGTCAATGCGATATATCCCAGCGAACTAGAAATTATGGATACAACAGAATCAAGCACACACGCTTCCTTCATACTTAGACATTTTACTTAATATAAACACAGACGGGATATTAGCAACTAAGCTATACGATAAACGCGACGATTTCGGCTTTCCCGTTGTAAATTTTCCACATTTAAGTAGTAATATCCCTCAGTCACCCGCATATGGAGTTTATATTTCACAAATGATCCGATATGCCAGGGCGTGCACAACATATGAAGATTTTATATACAGAGGTAAACTACTCACTGACAAATTATTGACACAGGGATATCGAAAACCGCGTTTAATGTCACCGTTCCGCAAATTTTACGGTCGGTATAATAGTCTTGTTTGCGACTACTCTGTTTCACTAAGTGAAATGTTGAGTTGCCTTTTCGTTGGCGGTTGTTGAGACGTCTGTACCAATTGTGACGAGGATACACTCCTCACTTGTTTCATTGGACTTGACTGTGGACTCACGGCGGGTGTGACCGGTCGACAGGGGATGCTTATTCCTCCATGACACCTGATCCCACCTCTTGGTTTCCAGAGGTCCGTGTTTGTCCATTTTTACCGGATTTGTATATATATGTCCTGGACATTCTATTGATTTATACTTTGGTATCTGAAATTTTTATATGTTTAACAACATAATATTGTCATTAAAAACCACTAATTTTTTAAGAATGCAGAGGGAATTAAGTTGGTTGGGGGGTCAACAAACATAGAAATAGTAAATATTATAAACACAATCCAAAGTTATAATGCTCAAGACGATCGTTGAAATTTACGGAAGCCGGATAGTGCCATGTTAAATATTAAAACTTTCTAAAACGTTACGAGAAATCTCTTAATAACGAGAAACTTTCTATTAATTTCGAGAAAATTTGTTATAATGTAAATTTGAAGATACTTAACAGACCTATCATTTACCCAAAATAAATTGAGTATCAGCAAACACAAATGCATGAACATGATGAGGGAGTCCAGAAAATGTCTGGTTTTTAAAAGATTTATTTGAGAAGCCTTACTGTGGATTACAGACATGCTGATTATATATATATATATATATATATATATATATATATATATATATATATATATATATAATATATATACATATATATATATATATATATATATATATATATATATATATATATATATATATATATATATATATATATATATATATAAATGTGTATGTGGTGGGCTCCTGCTCCTGGTTCCTATGCCTATGCCAGGGATGTCCCTTGTTTTAGGCATCCAACATGCGTGGTCACCACGGTTTTGAAACGACTAAAAGTAACTCAGAAATACATGTGACATATTAAAATAAAATACTGTGCGTAAAATAATTATAACTCGAAATTACACATGAATTTCAAAATTATAAATTTATTGAAACGCAAATTAAGAAAATATCTTTATATTGTTAGATGAGAAGTCAATCTGGTGACCACCCACTAGTCCTAAGGTCCGCTAGTCTGAAGGTCCATCAATTCGAAGGCCCACTTGTCAGAAGGCCCAGTAGTCCGAAAACTAGATAATTGACATCATGTGTTTAACGAGGATAAGTACAATTCAAAGAAGTGAAACTTCTGCCCCAGAAATTTTGAAATTGCCACTCTAATATTTTATCATTAAAAAATCACTATCCGCTTTCTACGAACTGAACAGACATAACAAACAAATCCTTCTACATCACTCGGATGTCATTAGTTTTTCGACCTATTCACTGGCTCTGGAGAAGATGATGCTGTCTGGGACATATTTTACCACGTCCTGAAGGACCAATATGAATATCCTTGGTAGAGGACCTGTGATATTTTATGTACAAGTACATCAACATCAAATCCGAACGACTTTTGAGAAGTTGAAAATGTCAAAAATATACGACAGACAGACAGGGACGAAACGGTATGTTCACGTGAGTCTCAAGCTCATGTGAACTTAAAAACAAATAACTGAAGTTACCGTCCAGTAAAGCCGGGAGAGCATTTCAAAATTTTAGATTACTGATATTGAAGTCTATTAAGAAAAAACAAGAATATATATATCCTCGTATTTTCGCGTTGGCGATTTTATTGATACTTTTGAAAATCAAAGGGCGTAAATATATGAAATAAAAAAGATGTGTTTGTGAAACGCCGATGCCCCCGAGCGGCAGCAAAGTCTCATGAAGCTAAAAGTTTTAATGAAGGTCAAACTTGGAGATCCAAAGTCAATGTACAATGTCTGTGAAACTGTGAAAAAATAGTTTATCTCCTGTCTGTATTTCATTTGTATCCCAAATGTTGGATGCTTTTAGAAATATCATTTAACGTGATTTTTCCCAAAAGGATAAGCAATGCATGTTACTGGCGGACGAACGGACGGAGATCACCGTAGCCGACGTTCAGTCAAATGACGAGGAAAAAAACCGAAATGA
The DNA here is from genome assembly GCA_030159075.1 of Atrina japonica. Classification (NCBI taxonomy): domain Eukaryota; kingdom Metazoa; phylum Mollusca; class Bivalvia; order Pterioida; family Pinnidae; genus Atrina; species Atrina japonica. The sequence goes on from BROG01000801.1 coordinate 155,568, forward strand.
ATTTCTATGCTCCTTATACGTTTTCCGCAATTAGAAGAAAAGTTTCTCGTAATAACATGAAACTATCTAGCTTCCGTAGAAATTGGTGAAATTGAAATGAATAAATGACATCAATATATCATATGAATAAAACTCACAATGTCTGAGCATAGAACATCTATCTATCTATTGATAGTGATTAATTTGATTTCCACGTGACAGAAGATTGCGAACATTTATTACATACATAATTGAGAGACATCGTCACACTTGTACTCTGGTAATGACAATGATTGTTTCTATTTAGAATCATCAAGAGACTCGTGTTTAAAGATTCAGTACCATGTGATCTGGATAGTTGTGTTGTTTATTAGTAGGCACAAGACACTTATCACATATAAACCATAATTCAATTTATCATCATATGTACATAAACAAGAGTAATAACCGAAAACGTCATCAGCATAAAATGTACTTGCCATTCCATATCGAACATAGTAGCTGAACTCAGTACACGGTACTCAAAACATATGTCTGGTCCATCAAACTTGTTGATGTACTTGCCACTCCATGTCGAAAATAGTAGCTGAACTCAATACACGGTACTCAAAACATATGTCTGGTCCATCAAACTTGTTGATGTACTTGCTATTCCATATCGAACATAGTAGCTGAACTCAATACACGGTACTCAAAACATATGTCTGGTCCATCAAACTTGTTGATGTCTCTGAAATGATCCTAGTCTAGTTTTATTTTGAACCATTGGTATAACGAAATATCAAATTAGATTTTTAACGTTGGATACGTTTCCATGCGAAATGGATTTGTACAAAGCAGGGAAAACAGATCTTTAATTACATTTTTATGATAAAGTGATATCTATACTTAATTTTGAATGCCGAAGGCTCGTTGGCAAAGCGAACTACGTTGTAGAGAGTGAAAGAGAATGAAAAACATACATGGTTTAATGAACAATTTATCGTATGCCAAGGAAGAAATATTGTTAAGCTAAATTTATTGTCATTAACGTCATTACTGACTCAACAAGTCCCTGCCAGTTTTTTGTCCACCTAGATCTATTAAAGCTTCACTGGGGTTTTATAAATACCGTTTCAGCAAACATTTTGTTGACGTAGTTCGAAGTAAATACTATAAAAAACAAAGAGTTAGATAGGCAGGGAGTAGGGAAATCCGTAAAGAATCCTGCAAATATAATGGACAATGGGAGAATTGTGAGCTCTCGGACATCAAGATGTGAGGTCAGGTGTCAAGGAAAGTCAACGTCAAAGTTAGATCCGATATTAGTTTAAAATCAAACTAGATACAGATGTGTAAAAACCAGGTTACAATTAAAAAACGAGTTTTCACGTTGATTCAAAGAGTGGAATAAGTTAAGCACAACGTTTGGGAATGTTTACTTTCAACGCCAGTTTTTATATCTTAGAAACATAAAGTAATCGCATAACTTAGCAGATCACCTGTGTCTATGTCTAATGAGCTTGATTGGACGTGTAGGATAATAATAACAATAAAACATATGGTGGTGATAGTATGATACTGTTACTTTTGTGTTAAATATCAAAATAAGAAACCTACACGTGTTTCAATAGTTTATTTGTCAATGCAGAATATATTACACTAAATATATGACGCAATAACATGGTTCTTAAAAAAGTAAAAGTAAATTATATATATATATATATATATATATATATATATATATATATATATATATATATATATATATATAATTCATTTTTACTTTAATCTACACAAAAGTGTTCTTTCAATCAAACAATAGTCTTGTATATGAACATTGCATAACATGGCTATCCCTAAATGTTGATAGCTTCCACGGTTTCATTCTGTTTGACGTTTGTATTTTGAACAATCGAGGAATGACAAGACATGAAATTAGTTGTGTTGAATATCAAGAGCAACAAGTAACCTTTTCAAAGTTATTTGCATGTGTGTATAGAGTACACATTATGCCGATGACTCACAACATGATACCCCAGCACATACACATAACCAAGGCCACCCTATGGTTAGTTTAATTCAGAACACGTGACACAATCCACGCAAAATTCCGATAATAATCTGACTTCGGGATAATTCTTTATAATTATGTATATTTGAGCTGAATTCTCTTACAGATAATTGTTAGTGTGTAGGAACTCAATTGACGAAACGTGCTTACCTTGGTCAACAGTATATATATTGTCATAATTATAATTCTGCTAATCTACGTATTTATGACGTAATCATTATTATTGAAAAATAGAATGTTTACTACTTTTAGCTTTGACGATTTATGTATATATATCACCTATATACTATGTATATCCTGGCTTAGAAATTTGCTAAAACAAATTTTATATTTTACATTTGATCCTATCTCTAAAGTCTCCTTTTGTATCTTGTGTAGATTTTCAAAATATTTCCACCCTAATATCTGTTCTCGGTTTCAAGAGAAATAATTATCACGAAACACGATTAAAGCGATTTTAGAGGTATCTAAATTGTTGATTCGTGTTGAAATAAAAATCTGGAAATTTCTTTCGGTACTTCTATTGTTTGAGGGGACGCGATACATGCCTCAGGGACAAAACTGTTAAAGCTTGTCATTCTGAAACATTTTCAAAATAATAAGGACCATATTAATGCCAATTGTGTTCAAAGTATATGTACGTATGATTTGTGATTCGTTATGGGAGTGTGAAATAACCAATGTGAAATGATATTGAAGCGTGTTCGTTCAAGTAATAAAATTGTTTTATTATTTTTTTTTACATACAAAAATGATTCTCAAATCGTGAATAGAATTTGTTATCTGTAATATTTCATGCAAATCGATTTCGTCATATTTCTGTTTTTAATATTCTCTAAATATTTATTTATGCAGGTGATCTTGTATGTGCGCAGGTAAATCCTGATCATTGGTATACGTTTGTTCACATGGCTAAGTGCGTGCGTCAAGACGCAGTTTTGGTATCACATTTTTATTTGTTATTTTACATCCCGTCAATAATTATTCCACTTATACTAAGGTGCCACCAGCTTTAAGTGGAGTGTCACAACTTTTCTTATTTTGGTAAAATTATTCTAATCATGTCCCAAATAATTCGTCTATGACCGGATTAATTCAACCGGAGATTTAATCAAATAACGAACAAAACAAAGAACAGAAATAAATGAAATGAATATGAAGGGAAGATGAACCAAATGACAATATACTACAAGTTAAAGATGCCAGGGACATCAGCTGTGTTGACAAAAAACGTGTTTCGATTTTTTTCTACTTACAACATGTACTTGATGTACAATAACAAATAAAGAGAATACAATTTTATATTCCTATATATTTCGTGAAAATAAGGTCATAGTAACATTGAGTTAATAAATTGAAATTAAAAAGTGCCAAATTAAGCAAAGTCCACCAAATATATAGGAATTTAAGAATTGTTATGCAAGTATATTTTACATTTTTGTTTCTGCATATCAATCAAAGGGAATATTTTTGAAAAACACACAATGCACCTGTAATATTATAAGATATAGAAAATATTTCACAGATATCATATAAAATTATGTCAAATTTACGTTGATCAGCAAGTCCCATTTGAATATTGTAAAACAAAGTATAGCAGTATCTGTATGTATTAATTTTGTTCTATTCACGATATATACAAAATATCAAAAGTAATGTGATATTTATACTCTATCATTATTGTCGATTCATATTTTGTTTCAATGAGTTTCATTTTGTACAGGAAATCCTCAACACAATCCTTTTACGTTTTAGACAACACAGTATTGATTACCGCCCAATCAAGTTCCGCTTGTGGTTAGATAAACAGGATCTTAAACAAGGGTGCAAAGCCACTTTTCACACTTATAAAACGTTTGTTTACAATTACTGGTGTGTATTTATATTGAAACTAACAATGCATGACGAAATGAGACTTGACCCGATAATCAAACGATATAAGATAGGCCCAGATACAGTATGTATGCATGCATGCATGTATGTATGTATGTATATGTATGTATGTATGTATGTATGTATGTATGTATGTATGTATGTATGTATATATATAAGATGTATGTATGAATCTCTGTATGTATGTATATATATATATATATATATATATATATATATATATATATATATATATATATATATATATATATATATATCTGTGTGTATGTTATTTTCTATTTAATAACATATGTTTATTAACATAAAACATGCGGTTAAGTTAATAATTTTTCAATAAAATAGGATAATATTTTCTAAGTATGATGCTTTCTTCTATTTCTTTTGAAGTATTCCTCATACACAAAACTGCCCTCTTGCAGCATAATATATATATATATATATATATATATATATATATATATATATATATATATATATATATATATATATATATATATATACATGTATATATATATATAGAAATACATATACAGAATATGTCTTGATATATGAGTCATTTGTTTTTTGTTTTCATTAGACTATCATATTTTGCATTCAAACCGGGTGTCCCTCAGTGATATCTGAGTTTGAGCATTGATGGTTTTGCTCTATTTTTCTTGTTTTATTATTGAAGAAACGGTATATATGTGGTGCAGGAAAAACTTCGACATGTCTTAATGTATAAGGCATTTTACATATTTTTTCATCATATTTTGTATTCCATAGGGGTGTCCTTAAGCGTTTTCAGTAAAACGATACAAAAGGAACTGCAATAAAATGTTGCCTGTTCGATGATGGTTGTTGAATTGTCTCTACAGATTATGACTAGGAATCATTCCTACATTCTTTGATTTGAGTTTAACTTAACTGTGGACTCACGGAGGGGGTGTGACCGGTCGACAGGGGATGCTTTCTACACCATGACACCTGATCCAATCTCTGGATTTTCAAGGATTCATGTCTGTCCAATTATCACCTGGCTTGTATATTGCATCAATGGTAGTTTTATGATCGATGGTGATAAACAGATCAAACATATTTTGTAATTCTTCGAAATACCCTCTTACTTGAAGCGAAACATATTAAAACTTTTGATAACTCATAGAACATGATTCTGGGAGTGACAGTGCTAACTATATTCCAATTCGTAGAAAGCAATGACGTATATAACAGCTGAATATACTGCTGCGCCTACTAAACAGTTGTGTTAATAACTAGTTATAAATTTACCTGTACTTATCAGCAGAAACTAACATCAAGTTTCAATACAAAAGTAAACTCTGTGTGATATCATTTTTCACGTTAGTATATTTCAATAATTATTTACGATTATTTTATTTGTTCTTTTATCTCTCAGCATGAGATAGATGTAATAAACCACACTTTTTACTTACTTTACGCCAATCCCGTCAACCCTTTGCTTTGAGAAATCTTATTCTTATTAAAAACATCTTGTAGTAATCAAATAAGATTAAATTCATCAATGGACGGTTTCTTGGGGATCAATATGCCCAGATCTTACGACAGTTTTATCGTTATCATAAAGTCGTGTTCTTAATGGTATTCAGTCTTAGTTTATATATGCCCTCATGTATCAGTGTTAGAAGAATGGTAAGATAACTAATAAATATGCCCAAGACGAACTTCCTGCCTTACGCTTTGTAGTATAATTGATACATTGAGTCTTCTGTGGAAACCTTTGTTGCAAGTTTGCACTTTTCACCACTTTGTTTCTTACATGGTGAATGTTATTTTTACAATATTAGGAAAGTCAGGCACATGTTTTATATCTATCATTTAGACCTTCCCACAGTGTAATAGGACTGTAAGAGTTTAGTAAAATGCATATAAAACTTACAAAACATCTAATCAAACACAGACTTCGATCTATAATATTGTTGTGATGTTCTTGAAAAATTGTAGACCAACCTTATATACATGACCAGACTTAAATGTAATATCGCAGACAAGGATAGATCTAAGGATCTCTCAATTTTATCTATCCCTTAAATATTTAGAAATAGCTGAGTTGGTTCATTCCTAGTTGTCAGTTTAATAAGCCTCCAAACGAAATCGACAAAAAGCAGTATATATATTGACTCGTCGAACGGGAATCATGAAATTACCTGTCGTAAGAGAACACATTCATGCATTTATATCAATACACGATTATTAGTGTAAGACAAATGGATGCTTGATAAGTGTGACTTTCTTTATGATATATGATCTCTGTTATGAAAGGTGATCCCCATTGAGAAAAGTAACCTCCGTTATGACAAGGTACTTCCATAATGATAAGTTTGACTCTCCGTTGTCATTTTTTTGAAGTCGGTTTGAATTGAAATAATTTCACATGTCAGAATAAATATTATTGAATATCGCACCTACTGCTGCAATTAATAAAGAAGAGATCCGGGTACATACTTTTTCGTGAAGCATGGTAGAAATGCGAATACCATGAGGTCAGTGGGTATAAAGTTGAACTAACGTCCCACTGAAGTAGAGAACCTCACATTTCATAGCTGATTTGATCAAATAAAGTGCATCTTAAATAATAATAATAGTAACAATATTGTAGTATTTTTTGGCTGTACAGAAATATTTCTGAAATTGCATCATCAATCATTGGCAACTTCTAGGGGAAAGGAAATATGTTTTCGATCTGCGGTTTTTTTTCCAAGGGATCGATATCATGTTATTAATTAATATTTACTGTGTATATTTCCTCTAATTCAGACTGTAAATACATTGTTCTGTCGAATAGTTATTATTAAAGGAAACATCAAATTATGACAAATGATTTGTAAATCACAACAACAGCCTGTTTCCTAGGGATCAGTAAATACTGCCCAAGACGTATAGAACTGCACATTATATAAATTCTATTCATTCATTGTGTATACGTTAATACTTACTTTTAATGTCTGTAATTCACTAGTTGATCAAGGGTCAATACATGAGTGTTTTTCCAATACCCAAAATGATCATATGTCTAATTATAAGTGTCTTTGCATTGCTCTAGTGGATCATAGGTCTAATTATGAGTGTCTTTGCATTGCTCTAGTGGATCATAGGTCTAATACATGTATTATGTTTCTGTTTAACTCACGTGTGGATCATAGATCTAATTATGAGTGTGCTTATTTTTATTATAGTGGATCATAAATGCATTCTAAGGTTAACTATGACAGTCTCTACATTTCTCTGGTAGATCAAAGGTCTAATCATGATTATCGTTACATTGTTCTAGTGGATCATAAGTGCATTCTAAGGTTAACTATGACAGTCTCTACATTTCTCTGGTAGATCAAAGGTCTAATCATGATTGTCGTTACATTGTTCTAGTGGATAATGTCTAATAAGTGCTGTCTGCATTAAAAGGCTAATTATGAGTGTCTTTACACTGTCGTAACGGATCATAGCTCTAATTCTTGGTATCTATATAACTCAATTAGTAGATCATAGTTATAATTATGAGTGATTGTAACTGATCTAGTGGGCCATAATTCTAATGCATGGCGTATGTACAAATAGCTCGTGGTTCATAGGTCTAATAATTAGTACTTATGCTATGCACTAGTTGAATACTGGTTACACATTGGCTGCTGTGTCAATAAAATAGTGTATAATAGGTCTAACTTGGTTTTATAATGTAAAAATCTATCACATATCTAATTTTAAGTGCTTTTACAGTGCTATCACACTGCTATCACACATCTAATTTTAAGTGTTTTTACAGTGCTATCACACTGCTATCACACATCTAATTTTAAGTGCTTTTAAGGTGCTATCACAGTGCTATCACGCATCTTATTTTAAGTGCTTTTACAGTGCTCAAGTTGATCATAGGTCTAAATTTAGAACCTTTACATTACATTAGATAGTCATGAAAAAGGATCGCTAGATTTATTTTGATTTTGAAATTAACAAGTGGATCACAGGTTTTATTGTTTTTATTCTTTTAAGTTCACAAGTAGATCACAAGTCTAATTCTGAGCGTTATATTGTGCAGAAGTTATTCACAGGTTTAATTCACGGTGCTTTTATAATGCACTAGTTGCCATTGGTTTCATTGTGAGTGCTCATACAATTCACTAGTGGATAAAACATCTAATCATGAGTACTTTTACTATTTGTTGATCACAAGTTTAATTATGAGTACTTTTACAATAGGTTGATGACGGGTCTAATTATGAGTACTTTTGCAATTCACTGGTGGATTTCAAATCTAATTATGCGTACTTTTACAATTCACTGGCGGACCACAAGTCTAATTATGAGTACTTTTACAATTCACTAGTGAATCACAAGTCTAACTATGCGTACTTTTATAAATGGTGGATCAAAAGACTAATTATGAGTATTTTACAATTCACTGATGGGTCAGAAGTCTAACTATGAGTACTATTTCAATTCACTTGTGGATCACAAGTCTAATTATGAGTATTTCTATATGCGCTATTGGATCACGGGTTTAATTCTGAGTGTTACAATTTACCAGTGAATAGTATCTTTAATTTTGATTGTTTTTACTGTTCGTTAGTTTAATTCGGAGTATTTTTGTTGTACACCAGTAAATAACAAGTATAATTTGTGTTGTTGTATGATTCACAAATGCATATTTTTGATTGCTTTCTCAATTATATAATGGAAAGAAGGTCTATTTGTTTTAGTTCTTTTACAATTCACTATTAAATAACAGTTATATTAGTGAGTAATTTTATAATAAACTAATGGGTAGCAGGTCTGTTTGTGAGTGTCTATCTATTAGTGATTTTAGAATGTACTTGTGGATCATGTTTTTTTGTGAGTGGCCTCGGCTTTACACTCAAAGGCTTCATTACATTACACTGGTGAATGCAAGTTTATTTGTTAGAGCTTTTACAATTAACTGGTGAATAACAGGTCTATTTGTGAGTCCTTTGACGATTGACTGGTGGATACCAGGTCTATTTGTGAGTGCCTTGAGAATGTACTTGCGGATTAAGTGTTTTATTGGAAGTGTTTGTAGATGTACATTACACAAAATGGTCACAGACCTAATTAGATTACACTGGTGGATAGCAGGTCTATTTGTGAGTGCCCGCAGAATGTATTTGCAGATCAAATATTGTGAGTGGCTTTGCCTTTACATTGCACAAAATGGTCAAAGACCTAATTACCAACAATGTTAAACGTGTACTGTCCGCTAGTTTGACACTTCATAAGAGACTCGAAATGTTTGTCTTAAGATATTTTGATACATTTATTGGCTAATGTTACAAGATATCTTATGATGTGTGAGTCGTATTACATTTATTCTAATCTTTTGTGATAAGAAAATGTCATCTTGAAGTTGACATTTATCTGACGATAATGACAAGCTATCAAACGCACATTAATCTGATCAATTACTGTAAGAAACAGTGCGATAAAGTATGTTTGTAATATGATTGTAAAAAAAATAATTTCGGTGGAAAACTGGTTATTAAATGTTGTAATCATTTATGGCACATGTCTCCAACTTTAACAGTGTTAATTACATTGATTGGTAATTAAATACAAATTTTGCCCGCCTTGTTTATGAAACACAAATTAATTTTGTACTTCACAAATTCTTTCTTTTACAATTATATACACTATCACAGGAAAACATATGGAATTATAGATTCATCTTCTAAATCAGGGCTGATATGGATATATTACATTAATACATGGAGGGTTTCATCTACCTTGGTTTGTCTTTAGATGGTATTTTTTCTGAGAGTCAGTACATAAAGTTTGCCCTATGGATCTTCCTCTCTTCTAACTTACTACTGCAACATGAACTATGGGATATTTTGAACAACCTTTGACATCGGAAACAGACAGTTATCTATCGCTTCGATTCACATTTTTCTGGATACAAACAGCCTCAAATAAAACGTGTTTCTTATAAATGATTTGCATACGTGAACATGATTTAAACAGACTCAAAGGTTAATTGTTTTCTACAACTTACAGTAATAAACCACGAAATAATGCAGGTGTAAATATTGGCATGTGTATGAAAACGAAAAACAAATATTGCAAAGCGGTTGTCATTTGTGGCAAATTACAGTATAATAAGATACGAAACATCACTGGATTAATTGTAGCAGAAAGCTAATATCACTCTACCGATAAAGAGATTAAATCAAAATATGGAATCTGGAATATACACTTCAATATTTTGTATGGCTGTGATAACAAATGTACAATCTTCAAGAAATAACATAAAAATTAAAAGTTTTCAAGATCCATTTTATAAATACTGTATTAGGATTTTATTTCACGGGTTGTAATTTTCACGGTTTTTCGATGGTACGAATTTTTAATTTCGCGAATCGGGAGTAATTTTATCAGACTTTTTGTCCAGACCTGCAAAAGCAGTGGGTGATATATTATGTGTATATAATGATTTCTGGTAACTATCATTAATATTACTATCAAACAAAACAGCCTGAGCAGTGCTGATGAAATACAATATGATTATAGCATCCCCTATACATCATTATAAATAAGAGTAAATTCTCTTCAATAAATTTGACCTAGACTTATCCTAGTGCCTATATAATGTTACAATATTCTTCCTCCCAGCACTCCCAAGTACTATATCAACTTAATCTTATCTCCGTGACGATTTAAACGAGGGTTTCATCCGGAAGAGAATATTTCCTCTGTGATGATATGGAGCCGACCCACGGTAACATCGAGCTGATCATTACAACTATTGCATTGGTAGGTCTATTATCATCGTGTACCCTAACCGGTTTCCGAACAAGAGTTCTTAAATTTGATTAGTTTTTAAGAAACTGTTATCCATACAAAGTCTAGTGTATCTTTACTAACTATTGTAATGAAACGTTAGTCTTCAATTGTTTGAATTTTGTTTTGACAATTGATTCCTGGTGGGTCTGTGCTGTCGGTAAGGGACACCTACTCCCTTCGGGACACCTGATCCCCAACCTGTGCATTCCGTTTCTGTCTAACTTCCCATATATATATGTATATAACTATATATATAACTATATATATAACTATATATATATATATAACTATATAGTTATATATATATATATATATATATATATATATATATATATATATATATATATATATATATATATATATATATATATATATATATATATATATATATTCACACATGTGTACCTCCGACCGGCATCATAAAACGTTAAAGTGTACTCAAGTCTGTGAATATTCTGAACTTGACTTGCCTAGCCAATCAGATTTCAGGATTAACCAAAGATACGTGAAGTTTTAAACTTAAGTAATTTTTAAGTTTTATGGTGTCAGGCCCTACAGATTAACAAATCGGTATCTGTACTTTTTATGTTAATACGTAAAAGCGAAAGGCTTCAATCTCTGAATATAATGACAAGTTATTTTATGGCAGAACCGGTAATATGATGCATTGTTAAGAAAGGGAAAATACGTTAAGTTTAATACCCTGATCAACAAAGTAATTATGATCTGATTTATTGATGACATATTGTTTTTCACAGATCCCTCACTATTTATATCTATATTTACATATAACAAGGTGTACTACTTGATCCCCAGACAGATCGATTTGGAACCGGAATGCCATATAAATGCATATAATCATTTTATGTGTCAATCAGTTCGTTTACAATATAATATTTCACGTAAAACGTATTGATTTTAAATAAAGTAGTATGACAAAAAGGAAACTGTATAAGCGATTAAAGAGCATTTCTTGATAGCAAAACCTAAGGTATTACTCTATAACGTTATTCCATTCTGTTGGTAAATTCTAAACAAGTACAGTGTATGGTAATGATGTCTCGACATATGAAATATTGTACCATCATTATTCTCATTATCCTCATATCCAGGGGTTTATTAATCGTATTGCTTTATCTGCATATTGTAAAAGAAACATTAAATGTTGTCATATAGTGTATTCTGTTATAACTTAAGAATAAGAACTATTTTTTCTCATTTTGGTGTATCCTTGAGCACTTGTTTTCAACTCCTTTGTAAAACTATAACTTTGGTTTTGTTGATAATTAAAGCGCAGATCCGAACACTCATTCATATAGTCTCACCATGTATGAAGAGAGGGTGAAATATGGATAATTAACGACTTTTGTAAAAGAAAAGACATTTACAAATGTAGAGCATTGGGCTGTTAAACTCAGTCATGTAATCGGGATTAATATGACGCCTAGTATTGCTGTTGTTTTTTTTCTAGAGACATCACATGAAGAATACAAACTCCAACAACATACACTATCAAATCGGCATACCAACAGAGCGGGTGACAGTCAATAACTCGTGTGTCTTATATGAAGTAAAAGGTCACTTATTGACCTAATTTCTAGTCGTATATATGGGATCGGTGTTTCAATATACTCATTACACACTCAATAACAAATAGGATTACCGACCAACAAAAACACTTACCTTTGTTCAAAAGTAAAAGTAAATTTAATATTACGATATAATGTGACACTCGCTCTAGCAAGGCGGAAGACATACAGCATATCATTGTATATAAAACTAAGATAATGTCGGATGAATATAAAATACATACATGTACACGTGGACACACAAAAACACGAACAAAGAAACATATAGACGCACACACACATACACACATACACACACATACACACATATATGTTTCGTCACGAAAATTTGACTTATTTTAGTACGTGTCGAGTCATTTTAGTGCTTTATATATTTTTGTTTTTGTATTCTCTCAGAGAGAGAGAGAGAGAGAGAGAGAGAGAGAGAGAGAGAGAGAGAGAGAGAGAATTGTACCTATGTAATGATATTTTGATTACTTAATACTTCCCGGTTAAAACCTGTACACTGTTACATTTTATATTAACTGCCACACATACCAATCTTTTATATCATATTCAAAATCATTTTAACATTTGTAAAATGCAGCGAAACAACATTAAACATTTTTTTAATTCAACAAAAGGACCAGGCAAAGTATTTAGGAAAAAAGAAATGATGGGGATTCCATTGTGTTTGAACGAGCCTGTCAAAAGTTTATTTTTAGTAAAATGTAAGCAAATATGCTTATTTAAATAGTGTCATGGAATACTAGCTTTCAATGGCGGTCGTAAATCATATTCATGCATAAGCTCTCTACGTTGACCTTGTCACAGCAGAGGGACATTCATAAATACGTTTTTGGCAACCAGCCAAGTCGTTTAATGGTATACAACGACTGAAACGCCGAAATTTATCTTCATTGAGTATGGGACATCCTCAAAAGTTGTCTTGACTTACAATCTTAGTTACGAAGTTTTTTAAAGGGCTGGTAACGTTATCTGTCGAACATTTGTATCTGATTAACATTATTTTCTGTCTTGTATAAAAACTAAAGATAGATTTGAAATAAAACAGATAAAACAACTTTTATGATCAACTTTAATATCAAAAAAATATTAAAACATATCGATTTTGTGAAAGGTTTCGTGATATACGAGCTATCAAATTAACGTCTTTTAGATTAGAACTGAATTTATATTCAAATATATTTGTGAGATGAAATTAAAGTCCTTTGTATTTTGAGTTGTATAACTTTATATGGAATAACCAATATTTAACACAAGCATAAACCCTACTAATAATGAAATGTTTAAGGGATAATTGTTGAAGTTGGCGCTGAATGTGTATTTAAATGTTTTATATCATGTCATATGATATTGATTAATCAACTGATTATACTGAAAAGTATCTTAAACATAGGGTGCTTGTCACGATATGTCTGATATTGAAAGTCATGTCACAGTATCGTGTTGGTATCCTCATCAAACATTTATACCAGGTTGTAATTTGTAAAACAGCAGTATCAAATAATTTGCTGTGCGACTTTTTAGAGTGTGTGTGTGTGTGTGTGTGTGTGTGTGTGTGTGTAAAATAACAATTCATTCTGCATTTCTCTAGGGATTCTACCTGTAAAGAAGTACATAGTTCTTGTAATAACTTTTCGTTTCACTCTATCTTAAATTTCACGCATCGACAAAATTACAAGATGGGAAAAATTTAAGATCGGTAAATACTTAGTTTGATATCTCCCCCAACCTGTCAAACCGCAATGACAAAGTAATATCTCACCAGGTGTGTTGTTGCATAAAATATAAATTGCAATTTGAATGAATACTACGGGGCCTACGGAAAAAAAGAATCTACATAATATAGAGAGAGAGAGAGAGAGAGAGAGAGAGAGAGAGAGAGAGAGAGAGAGAGAGAGAGACTCTTCCTTTATTAAAAACACGAAATGGAGAAAGCATACGAAATATGTATTCCTTACTCAGGGATTTTTTATTAAGTACAAATATTCCAGAGATGAAGCAACTAATTCGTTGTTCATTCAAAATATTACGTTTTCTCATAATATGAACAAATCTAGTGACCTCCGATACTAAATTTATTGATATTCATTATAAAATCCCCAACATCTTGATAAATATCTATCATTTAAACTTCTCAAACCAAAATGGTCTATATAGATACAGATGGACATAAAATATATCTGGTAAACAAATCTTTCAAATGGCGTATAGTTAGTTCAAACGTATCTGCTGGTCTAAATATATTTATATACCAACCTTCACCTTGCCCTGATGATCTCGCGTAATCAATAACCAGGGAGTGTATGTCTAGCTTTCAGATAACGCTGTACAGTACTGTACAAAAGTAAATAACAATGCCGTTTAAACATCAGTTTGTTTTTAATATTTCCATCTGGAAGTGTTTTAAGGGATCTAATTTGATATGAAACAAATCCAATTAAAGGAAAACATTATTTATACTTGTTCTATTTTTATCTTTGTCATCTTTTTAAATGTTTTTTATATTCCTCTTACTTTTATAGATCAAGGTTTTCGTTCCATTTGTAAAAGAATACAGAACTCCAGTTTCAAATGACAGGAAGTAAGGACAGGTAAATTTTATCGCACCAAATCATTTAACAAGAAACAATGTAAAACCACTACGATTGCATAATGTCCGTGAATTAAGAGTTGAACTCAATGATGTATGTCATGTGTGATTTTGTCTGATAAACAATAAAAAGGGCCATTGTTATGCTGGTCCCCAAGAACTACATTACTACAACGCATCGTCTTATAACTTATTTTGATTTAAATGCACAACTTCTGGGTCGTTCATACTGCTGATGGACCATTTGGGTCACTTATTGAAATCATAACATTTACATATAGCACGTGAAAATCACATTAATGAGTTAATCCTAGTTTTTCTCACTTTACGTTTTTCTCCAGTTAATGTGGGTTATGAGTTTAACCTGGTTTTTATTCCCAGTTAATTTTTCGTAATCCATATTGACTGGAAAAAACTAGGGTTAACTGAGAAAAACTAGCTAAAATTACTGAAATGCTCATTCATTAATGTGACTATGGTGCAGTTAAATCTAGTTTTCCTGAGTTAATCGAGATTTTTCTAGAACAAAATAGGTTTAACTCATTTATATTATTTTGACGCATTTAGTTTTTCTTAGTTAAACATTATTTTTCTCCAATTGATGTGGGTTACTAGGTTTGGCCAGAGGGAAAAAACTAGGTTTAACTGAGAAAAAAAAACTAGGTTAAACTCATTAATGTATTATTGCGTACCATATTTTCTCAATTAAATTGTTGAGCACTTATTTTAGGAAGTAAAGAATTTGCTTTATCAAACAAAAGAATCAAGAACCAACTCCCCCAAAAATATTTAGGATAATTCGTTTGATATAGATTTACATTTCTATCCCTGTCTAGACAAAATATTTGTTTACTATTTTTGGATATAACATATATTTCATTAATACAATTTAATTTATATTGTAATATGAATATACCTAAAACTTTGTATCACACTCTCAGTAGGAAGCATTTTGAATGAATTTGTGTTTTGAAATTTGAAAAGAAAGTATGAAACATTAACATTAATTAACAAACTGACTGACACATCCCCCAGTATCAATATAAAAAAATTCAGATACCAAAGTTTAAATCAATAGAATGACCAGCACATAGATACAAATCCGGTAAAAATGGACAAACACGGACCTCTGGAAACCAAGAGGTGGGATCAGGTGCCATGGAGGAGTAAGCATTCCTTGACGTGTCATTCTATTGAGTCTACCAGGAACATAGTCTTGCCGATATTGTTTGGGACTCATCTTGTTTTCCTTCAGGACCTTAAGAAATCTTAAGACTACTAGGTCTGATAAAACTATATACCAATAAACCCATGTCTGATTCCTTTAGTTGACATTTTGACGACTCGTTTTCAGACAATGTTCAGGTTCAAAATGTTCTGTCAAAAATTGTTAGACTTACTTATGATATACAATGGAGGAAAAAGCATGCTCTGTTGACAGGTAACAATCGCCGTGAGTCCATATTGATTTACAGATGTCCGTGTTTGTCCAATTTTGACCAGATTTGTATATACACCCTGCACATCCTGAAGATTAATACTTTGGTGTCTGAGATTTTTATATGATTAACAAACACCATTTGGCATGAACAAAAAAATAATTCAATTTTGCACATTTTCTCTTTTCGTTTTGATTTATCTTTCAACCAGATTTGTCAAATTAGTATTTGAAATAAGATAATGTTTCCTAACACCACTCGTTGATGTCTGTTTCAAAGAGTTGATATTATTGTGGAATTTATCACTAAACTTCGAAGAGACAATTTACTGTAAATGTATCTCCATCCTGCTTTAGTAATAAACCTAACTGTATTCTCATTAAAACACGGACAATCCATCAATTTATCGTCAATATTTAGATTTTCCTGTAAAGTTTACACCCGTTTAAACAGGAGTGTAATATTACATCCAAATATTTTCTCAAATAGAGCTTTTCTGTGACCATATGGATTTTGTACACACGATTATTAAGTCTCTGATAATTTGTTGATAGTACACCTGTAAAATTATCTGTAA
>BROG01000801.1:187500-190000 GCA_030159075.1 Atrina japonica
AATTAACTAATGACATTTTCACCGAGTTAGACGTATTTCATCGAACTCAAGAGTTTTCCATGGAACATTTTTGACGGATGTAGCATGCTAACATGCTGACTCCTTCCTCACACTTGGTGCCATCCTGTTTGGGATTCACAATTGTATTTCATGTTGAGACCATTTTTTGATATTCAATTTGTCGTATTCCAATTAAATTGGAATTTCGAATATCCATTGGTACCAATGTATCCATGTGGATCTTGATTTTTACTTACAAAGGAATGTTTCCTATAATTTCATTTTTAGAAAATAACTTTTGAAGACCATTTCCTTTTTATTTGAACATAGTCGTCGTAAATGATGTGTAATGTCACATGAGTTGTTCGTAAATGCTATATAAACCACAGATATCGATGGGGTCATGAATAAGATTTTATCAAACATGGAACATTATGAGGTTGGAACTGATATACAATTTCATTGATATCGACTTCGGAAATTATATAATCTTTAACAAGCTGTCAAACAGTATGACTTCGACACTTGAGATGGTATTGTTGTCTGCAGGGTTCAAGCATACCGTCTCTAGTTTATCATATATATATAAATATATATATATATATATATATATATATATAAATGATCTATAGACAGAAATATCATATATTCGATTGAATGGCGAGGCTAACCAAGGTATGTGACGTACCTATTTAAATCTGCCATTCAAAGTCTGAGTTTATGAATAAAAACAACTTCCTAAATGCATAATATGTAAAGAATCATATATCATCAATCCTCAGAATATCAATCAAAACATACATAATTTGTAAGAAGCTGACAAAGCATTATACATGCAAACGGAGAATGACTAGGTGGGCAAAATAAGGAAATTAATGCTATCAAGATTCGCATATGTTGTTAGACATAGATCTCTTTGTGGCGGCTGCAGAACCTTTGAAATCTTAATCATGGTTGTGTTCGCAAATCCACAAGTAAACTAGAATCTTCCCCACAATATCAGCTGACGACCAAGCGAACTCCCAATGAATAAAAAGACGAGAGACCCCGTCATCTGACAATTCAACCATGGATGCGACAATTCAGCCAGAAATGAAACATTATAAAACAAACTATTAATATCAAATTACTATTATACAAGATATTTGCATTTTTTTTACCGTTTCGTAGGTTGAAATCATTACATTTTTGACATTTAAAAGTACTTTTGTAGAATATTATTCTGTTTGATGATTTTCTTTAAAACACGATAAATTTAACGAATGAGGTCGTCGGTCTGTGTTTGACGCTAGGATATGATTATTTGTCAAAAGCAAATATTCCTTACGTATTTCTATATCTTTAATTTATTTCCATGATGACTTATTTATCATACTATAATTGACTTAAAGAGATCAATAATTTGGCGATCTTTGAAGTTTCAGGTGCAATGGCTTTACCTAAAGTAAGTTAACATTTCAATTTTATTTCGATATTAAGTTAAGTTTTAGATTAGATTTTATTGACAAAATATCAAAGGAATAACAAGTATTCTGCAACCTTTGACAAGGGTATCTAGTCTTTTGCCAGTTGGATTTTATCTGTCTACACCATAGATAAACTAGCTACTCGCCGTATGACGTTGTGATACAATTTCATGACGCTAGGCTTCTATGTAATGAAATTGCTGTGAATTTAAGAAACTTCCATGTGATTTTACATACGTGAATAAACATGTATTTAAAACATAGGAGAAAAATAATCAAACACGTTTTGTTGAGTGCAAAGGGAGATCTCAACCTTCATGGGGTAGAATCAGAATGTCTTCCTCAGGCCACCCTAGAATTGAGGCTAAATCTAAAACTGAGTAGGTCATACAGAAGTCCGAGTCCAATTTATCTAATTTTAGAACGCAACACCCATGCTACCAAATTGTATGTTGCAGATAAAATTCGATGGGTTATATGCAAAGTCATATGTGAGATCAGGTACCATAGAGGAGTCAGTATTCGTCGTTGACCAAATATTTCCGCTGAGAATCTGTTGTTACCTTTTCAAAAGAACATTGATCAAAGGCAACAATAGTTTACCAAATAGTATATATGATATAAGAAAATAAGTTCAATTGAACTTTCAAAAACCTTGATGTCAACTGCACATGCATAATAAACGCTATATATACAATACATGTATATTTCTTGGCATCCCCTTTCTGACATCAGTCGTCATATTTTTACCAGATATCATATCTTTTCTGTGATTTGAACTAAATGGTTTGAAAATAAAACTCAGAAATAATTAAATGGACACCTAATTACGTAAATCAATATACATGCATATGCCATGTCACGCGTCCCACGGTTAGAAGATAAAGACTTATATTTGTTTATCATAAGGAATGCAAACTATTGCATTGAATGAGAAGGCAGCTTGATGCTTGTAGTTTGCCCGATCAACATACGAAGGTTTCTGGATAATTGACGCGCAACGTTCATTCATAAATCCTTCATATTATGACAAA